>RJWT010022188.1:0-17282 GCA_004365215.1 Cuniculus paca
CCTGTGATGCTGCTAGTAGGGGCTTTCAGTTCTGCAATGAGGCTCAGGGCAGCTGTGAGTCCAGCAGTGGAGGGTCTCTCCTGTTTCATGGGGCCCGCAGTGGGTGCCTGGACTGACCCCGGGGAAACCTTACTTCTCTGTGCGGTGGTTCTGCCCTGGGCACTGAATGGTGGCATGTCAGCTCCCTGGTTATCTCTGTGGCTCCATTGCATGCTGAAGTGGGAGTGAGCTCTGGGTCTGGACTCCATAGGTGCCAAGTTTGCTGCACCTTCTGGACCCTAAGGATGGTTTCGGCGTTTGTTCATTCCAGTCCCTCACAGCTGCTCCATGGAGATTCTCACCTACTCAAGGGTCATCCTGTCATCATTCCATCCCAAGGAGACAGTGCTTCTGATATTTTATCTCTGCCTCGTGGCACAGAGCCGGCCCACAGTAGGGCCTCTCTGCATACTTGCCGACCACATTTCCTGCTGTAACCTTTGTCAGGGTGATAGTGGGAACACCAGGACCTCAGACCTTATTGGAGATGGGGTCTTCAAAGAGGTGATCAAATTTAAATGGGGTCACTAGCCTGAGTCTTAATTCCATCTGGTTCATATGAGGAGGTGCTCAGGACACAGACAGACAGACACACAGAAGAATGACCATGTGAGGCCACGGGGAGAAGACAGCGTCTGCCCACACCTCAATCTTGGACTTGCCACCTCTAATACTGTGAGGAAATAAAGTTCTGTTGTTAGAACTGCTCAGTCGGTGGTACTCTGCATCCCTAGCAAACCGTTACCACCTCCCAACACATTCACTGAGCATGCAATCACATGCCATGCCGGGTATTCTAGAAGATCTAAAGGCAAAAGTTAGAGAAGCACAGGAAAAGAGGAACAGGAATGGGCTTGTCTTTCTTCTTCATTTTGTCATCCAGGCCCCTCCCTGCTCAGCCTCTCCTCACCTCCACCCCCTGCAGAAAGCAGAAACTTGGGAGGAAATGAAACCCTGGGCTCCCAGCAGATGCCGCCCTACCAAAGTGATGGAATAGGATGAAAACCCTTTAACACAGACTCGGACATGCTGTTTTCTTCTGGCTGCCCCCTCACCCTCAGCTCTTACTTAGCTCATCTGTGTGCGTGCACATGGCTAGAGGACACACATGACAGTAAGTGTGTGCATCTCGGGAAGATAGGGAACGGGTCCCTGCCGTTGCTGACACTCTGATTGCGCGACTGGCTCCCAGGCCAGTTTTATGGAGCAGGGTGACTGGTCAGGGACACAATAAAATGATTCTCTGGACCATGAATAATGTTCCTTGCTGCCCTTTGTGTCTAAAGATGATGCCAATGTCATGTTTCCACACAGCTGCTACGGGAGTGTTGTTCTTTGATTTATGGCCGTGGCTGATGGCTGTGTGCTTTGATCTGTGTCTGCAGGAATAGTGAGCTCATTTCATCATGGAACCATCTGGGGATCTCTGGGAACATTCTGAAACCTGTCCGGCCTAGCCAGGGATGGTGGCACATGCCTGTCATCCCTGCAATCTGAGAGGCTGAAACTAGAGAATCAAAAGTTCCCAACCTGGGCAGTTCTGTGACTTAGCAAGATCTTGTTGCAAAATAAGAAATAAAAAAGGACTAGGGATATAATTCAGCGTAAAGCTCTAGGGTTTAATCCTCAGCATGCCAAACAGACAAAAAACAAACCAAACCAAACTTTTTAGTAAGAAGCCATGTCAATGTGAGAATTTTACACAGCATGGAAGACTTTGTATTTCTCATTCCTCTATGGTGTTTACCACCTTGGATCAAAGACACTTTCTACCGTACAGCTCCATAACAATTCTGTTCCTTTATAGGATTCTTTTGCAATGCTAGTTTAGCTCATTGATTTTAAAGGGAACTGGGATTCCAGGAGTTCAGTGTTGATTAGTCCCATGTTGCATAGCTCTGGGTCCCCAACGGACTTTGGCCAAGATGTGCCTCTCAGTGAGGCTGTAATTGGCTTCCGAGTGCACGCCCAGGTTTGCACCGAACAGTCACTCACCCTCATATTGACGGTGGTGTCCCTGAAGTCTAGTGGAATTTCTTCATTTAATGTGGACATTACAGAAGCTTCCCTTTCTTGTCTGCATACTAGCGATACATACATTCCAGGGATGGCTTGAGGGTCGGCACAGAAAAAGCATCACAAAGCCACCAAGTACTTGGACTCTGCAACCCCACTTCCTCCTACAGTGCTCTCTTCTGCTGGCCTCCACTGCAGCCCTTAACTTCTGCCCTCTTCCTGCTCCTGCTCATTGCCTGGCAGTGTCCCCTTACTTGCTGAGAACCCAGATTGTTCTTCTCTTGAAGATAGCTGCATTTTAGACCAGTAACTCCTAAACACTTTGAGTTTTTGCTTCTTTCTTTCTTTCATGGTATGGGGAATTGAACCCAGAGCCTTCACACTGAGCTACACCATCATCACTGCTCCTCTTTTAAATTTTGGGACAGGGTCTCTCTGAGTTGCTAAATTTCCCAGGCTAAGCTTGAACTTGCCATCCTCCTGCTCAGCCTCCTAGTGTGCTGGGATTATAGGTATAGGCCACTATACCTGGCTATACCTGAATTCTCAAAATCCATGGAAACCATCCCATAGTACTCAAGGGAAGCTTGAGGTTTCCACCTGGACTGAGTAGATAGTCAGGTCCACTCTACTTACACAGATGGTAGGCTGAGTAGTAGGTCTGTCTGGCTCCAGGGCCCCCTTCCTTGGTGTGTATGTATACCCACATGCCTGAGGGGTACATACCCACTATGCAGGTTCAGATGTGGCACAGGCACTGTTCTAGCTAAGGGTACAGCGTCACCCATGCTACTTATTATGAATCTTGCTGCAAGTGGAGATGGATGTGGACTCTTGGTGCCATGTCTCTGTCACCTTTCAGTCCCAAAGCTAATTTCGCTAGGAAACCAAAAGAAAAGCCAGCACGACTCCTCAGCTTTCAAACCCTTACACTCTCCTCCTGCGCTTCCATTTCATAACTGCTGCATCTAGAGGACTGAACGAAACCCACAACTATGCACATGCTTTTTAATGACCTGACGGCATCCAGTCTGCTCCAGCCAATGGGAATTCAGAGAAGTGACCCTCAGACAAAAGGTTGTGTTTGGCATGACTCATCCTGGGAGACATCCAGCCGACTTGGCCTGCATTGTTAAGTGCCTGGTTCCTGTAAATATTGACGGTTGGAAACCGTCCTAAGAGCTACCAAGCAATGCCCTGGAAGGTAGTGTGTATGACCACGACCAGTGATTAGGCAATGTTCATCACTTGCTAAGATCCAGTTCTGATAAATATCCCATTATCTCGCTTCCTCCTTGTGGCTCATTTACTCGTGTGTGACTCATGGCTGATGTATTAAGGGGTCTGATTCAGCAAGGAAAGTTTGGTGTGCTGAAGCAGAGATCAGTATCCAGGGCTGCTGCAGTTTCTAGGATCCTGACTTCTTAGCAAGAGTGGCTTTGCCAAGAAAGAAAAGCAATGTGAGTTTTTATTCAGAAACAAAAGGAGGAAGAAGGGATCAGAGCACAGGATTTTCTTACTACTCAGAGCCTGTGTATGAAAACTCACTTATTCCTTAGAATCTTTTATTACAGTTCATCTGTGGGCACCGTTGGGTCAACTGGGGACAATTTCTCTCAAGTCAACCTTTTTGGTGTGAGTTCCACCTCAGAGAAGGGACAGGACAATGTCTATCCCTGGCTTCACCTTCCCTTTCTCACTACTGAAAACAGATATGTCATTACCTGAATGTCCGTAGATGCTTTCTGATGGGCTGGCTGGTTTATTGAGCTTTCTTCCTGTAGGAACTTCCCATGTGAATCACAGACCTCATGAATGGCCATTGTTCTTTTACTACATTTGCTTCAGCCCAAGGGTCTATCCTACCAAATCAGACATGAGTTTTTCAGTAGGAGGAATTTGAACATGGGCCTTTGATAGATTGGAGTGCCCACCAATGTTATCTCCTGGACCAAGGTCAAGTGCGTGCACAAATGTACACACATGCATGCACATACACACTGCTGCAGCTCTCTGCAGTCCTCTGGCATTTACTCTGTGCTGCCTACCACAGGATTGGAGCTCCACTGCTGCCAACCTGCTTCTCACTGCTATGAGGTGTCTGTGTGACTTTGAGCATATTACTCAACTTCTCTGTGCCTCAGATTCTTTCTTTGTGAAGTGGGGACCATAATACCTCACAGGCCAGTGCCAGTACAACTAATGTATAAAATCTCAGTAAATTTAGTTGTTTTCTTTAACAGAATGCTACAGTGAACATTATGGCTGTTAATGATAAGATGGTTATTTTTAATCGTGATTGAGGGCCTGCTATGTGCCAGAAACTTCACTAGTCCATTGTACTAGTCCATCAAGAAGGGACTGCTAGCATCATCTCACAGGGGATGAACCCACAGCTGAACTCTAACTAGCCAAGATTAGAACTTGGAAGTTCTGCCTTAGGAAGCATGGACTGGCTGGCACCTGTGCTGCTGGTCAGGATACTGGGGGTGATGGTCCTGTGTGTTTAGTGGAGGTTGGCACCTTGCTGCATCAGCCAACAATGAGGGCATCTGTTCCATCTTCATCCCCATTGCTCACGTACAGACTGGTCGTGCCTCATGCTGTTGGTGAAACAGCACCTCAGGGCCTGGGCTCACCCCTTGCCCGGGTCTGAGTGTCTTGTTCCCTCGTCCAAGGAGTGGTACAACTGCTGAGCTGCTCCATGGTGTTCCCCAGCCTGCTAAAATATTCCTGTTGGGATGTCAGTGGGTGGATGAGAGGAATCCAGCCTGTTGGGGAGTCCGGGGAAAGTCCAGGGGTGTTGGGAATGGGAAGCAAGGAGGCTGACAGGCAGCTCCCTCTGCCCTGTGACAGGGGTGGGGCAGTTGTCCACACAGGAGCTGAGCAGGAGATCCTGCACATACAGGACCTGCTGTCCATACAGGACCTTCTGCTCAGCTCCCTGCAAGTAGCCCCACTTACCCTGCCCACTCTCCCAGGAAAACATCTTGCATGAGACACAAAGTTAAACTTTCTAGCCTGATGCAGGGAGATGTTCCATGTGTATGAAGAACATCAGGATGTTCCATGGTACATTTGGAAGGAAGAAGAGGGGTTCAGTGGAACCAGGGTGCAGCAAGAAGGAAAGACGACTCCCTTTAAGTGTTCCAAATGGGTAAATGTATTCCCAGGGGGGAAGGAAAGCCTGCTCCTGCTGCAGACGCAAGAGTTGCGAGTGTGGAAACCTCAGGGGTGACTTTCCCTCCTCTCAGAGGTGAGAGAAGCTCCAAGCCACTGAGCAGCAGCCTGCCTGCTGACCTGAATCCCTTTGTGTCCCAGAAGACTGACATATGCTTTCCAAGGGCCAAGGGCTCTCCGTGAGGCTGAATGGGGCAGCACAGGTGGGGAGCATGCAGGAAGCCCTTGGTTGCTGGTTCTTCCTGCCCAGCTCCCACTCTGTGCCTCAATTTCCAGGGCAGGAAAGAGGAAGCAGCAGATGGGGCGGACTCGCTGTGCTGGAAGGGACCAGAGCTCTGCCTCCCACAACCCCCCAGAGTCTCTGCAGAGGGACTCTACAAGAGAGCAGTTGTCTCCTCTCACTGGTGGAGGCTGAAAGGACGTTGGAAGCAAGACTGAGGCAGGCAGGATGGTAAAAGAACCTGCCTGTGCTGGCTTGGAAGACACACAAAGGTTGCATTTGGCTTGATGCACCTGCTTCCAGCCTCCTCAGTCCCTCAGTGTGGATTGTCTTTCCTGGTGTCCCTGAGGGTCACCATATTCTTCACCGGGTCCCACCTTTAAACCAATGGGGCCAGTGTGTGTGAGATCCTGGCGTGTGGTACTGGGTGCATTCCCTGCATGCTCTCTCCCGGCTCCTGTTCATACCTGGGCAGTTCATTCTCCTCCAAGTTAATCCAGCATGCACTCTCTGCCCTGCAGAAATTTTGGGGCCTTCATTGCTTTCTTCATTTTCTAGAACCATTCATTCCACTGATCATTCGTCCACTCACCCAACACCTACATTAAATATCTTCCTTGTGTTGAGCCTGAGATCTTTCCCAAAACACTGTTCTGTTACCTACTTGTGACATTTCTGGGTGCCCTCACACAGTACTATTTTCAGGTTTCATGTCCAATTTCTGAGCAGATCCATGTGAGCTTGCTTCATTTTTCTGTGCATGTGTTCTTTCCTTGTTTGTGTGCCTTCCCCATGGACCTCATGCCTGCAGAGAGCTCCCTGTTCTGAGCACCTGTGATGCCCTGGCTGTGTGGGCCAAAGGAGGGAGGAGAGAAGAGGCAGCACATCCCGCAGAGACAGAATCACGGGGTCAGCGTGTGTCCCCAGTCCTGCTCCCAGCTCTGCCCTGCCTGGGTCTAGTTTGCAGCTGGCATTGCAGAACCCCTGGGCTCAGGATGGATTTGTGCTTTCCAATGCTGCCTGCACAAAGCACAGCAGAGGCACGTTACTCCAGAGACCATGCAGCCTTATTGAGGCTACGTGACAATTCAAAAGCCGGAAGGAAGTTTCCCTTCAAGCCATACTGTGTGACTCCCAGGTTGGACTCCCAGGGAGTCTAAGCTGTCCCTGTTGAAATGGTGGAGCCAGGAAGAAGAAAGATTCAATGGGAAAACAACCTAGCTATGAGTGCTCACTTAGCCATGGAATCTTTACTCTAGATAGCTCTGTGCTATCGTGGGGCCTCTGCTGCTGCCTTTGATGAGTGGAGAAAAACAGCTCGGGTAGAAGAGGTTGAGGAGCCAGGATAAAGCCTGGCCCAGCAGCCTGGGCTGGGTGCCAGAATGAGTGGCTGTGGAGCAGGGCGCATGCTCCCCAGGATACTATTTCAGGCCAGCTGGAGGCCAGTATGTGTTCTGTGCCACAGGAAGAATGTTCCCTCAGACAGAACAGCTAATCAGGCCAGACGAGGGAGTAATGCGGGGCCAGCGGCGGTTACTGCTGGCTTCCAGCAGGCTGCTGCCTCTTCCTGCACTGAGTCACACGTATTTTTGTCTTGTAGAATCGTCCACCTCCCACAATAGCCTTCATCTCTGCAAATGTGGGATTCTTCTGAGACTGTGAGCTGTGTTGCAAAACTAGGAGCCGTTTTCTAAAGCTGCCCTGTCATCTGTCTCTTTGACAGAAAGAGGCAAACAGGAGGGAGGGGACACAGGAAAGGAAAGAAGAGGGCGGAGAAAAAGAAGGAAAACAGGGAGAAAGAGAAACATTTGCTGACGTCAAAGGAGGCCACATTCTACAGGATAACATTACTTGTACCTCAACCACCTACTCCTTCTAATTTAGTAGAAACCGAACAGCCTGTTTGGAAGCCTTTAGTTGCAGTCTTCTTTTTTTTTTTTTTTCTTTTTTTCTTTTTTTCTTTTTTTCTTTTTTCTATTCTCCTTTGACCAAAAGGGCCATTAATCGTTGGAGTCTGAAAGCTACCTGATTCCCTGAAACAGAGGGGATTTCCATGAGTCATAACTCAGGCCCTGCTTGTGCCGGGCTCTGCAGCTAAAGTAAATTGATCCAGCTGCTTGCAGAACTGATGGAAAAGGCCCCGGGGAGAGGTCGGCTCTGCAGCTGGGGCTGCTGCTGGGGCTGTCATGTGGTCAAGCTTGCTCAGGCTGGCCCCCGGAGTCCTCCTGATCCCCACGTGCCCCGCCTTTCCACACCTCCCCCCTTCCCTGGGCACTCCCTGTTCCCTTGAGAAGTGCTGCCTTGCAGCCCAGCTGGTTGTGCAAGGTGAAGGCAGTTCTCCTTGGCTGTGTCCGACCTCTTCCTTGGGAATTGCAAGACCCTGAGGATGGAGCCTTGTTTCCTGGCTCCCTCCCCAGGGCCTCTCTTTGGGCACATGTTAGATTATGCTTCCCAGAAACCTAACCTGTTTCTGTTGTCTGGACATCCAGGGCCTATTTACAAAATAAAATGGGAGCTGGCAACAGTAACCTGTAACCTGAGGCTACAGAAACACCGATCCACTACCCAGATGCTAGACTTCAATCTGCTAGCTGGCCAAGGCCACACAAGTTAATTTTTATCCTAGTAAAAAATAATAAACACTGCATTAGCAACTAAATGTTTATCAATTTGCAGTTCATTTCCAGCCAGATCATTTCGCTCCCCGTGCATTTTTATGGCTAGCTGATGCACTGGAGTGTGTTTCATGAAACCATATGTGTCTATTTAAGCCGTAGCCTCTGTAGCGTTTATATGGCATTTTTTTACCTTAATTGGATAATATTATTTGGCCACTTCAGTTATGGTACTCAAATATCACATTTTAATGATGAAGAAACTGCCATAAAGGAAAGTTAAGTGACTTGCTGGGGATCACCCAGTAGCTCAGGTGAGGATACTAAATGAGGAGCCATAGGCTTTTCTTCTGCTTTTGCACAAGGTACCCACCTGTCTGTGCTGAACCCCGTGCCTGAGCAGGACTGAGTTTGTTGTATTTCTTTTCCTCATTTTATGGTAAGCTATGTTAGAGGAGGTGGTGAGAGCCACTATGAAACAGAGCAGGAGGTTCGAGCTGGAGATACACTGTGGACAGCAGCAATGAGAACACGTGTGAGGTGAGCGGGCTCACGTGCACTCAGCAGCCCTTGGCCCAAGCTTTCTGTAAATGCTTTGGTGAGTTTTGTGTTTACAGGATTAAAGCCACCATTGCTGGCACCACCTATTGTTTATCATTAGGCAGTTAGTGCCAGGAACACAATTTGGCCATGACGCAATGAAGGCATGGCTATGATCGTGCAGATGCCAGACTTCCCCAGCCTGCCTATTCCCCTTAACTGAAGTCTGTAATAGAAACCTTGATATTGCTGTATAGTACAGGCAGTCCAAGTGGGGAAAGACAGAGGAAGAGTTTATAAGGGCAGTAGGTGAAATAAATAAGAACCATGTTCTGTCTTTATTTCTTTGAGAAAATTATGCACTTTCTTGAAGCCTGGGTTTTCTCTCTTGAAAAAAATGAAGGGATAAGGTGTCCACTGCAAGGCTGCAGGTGCCTACGGGTGTTTATTGTCAGAGCTTGGCATACTGCTTGGCATCTTGTGGGCACTGCAGAAATGCGCATGTTAGGAAAAGCAAGCTTGACAGTGGGATAAAGATACCATATATGCAACCTCAAATATGAGGAAATACCCTGTTTCCCAATGGGCAGCTTACAAAAGTTTTGTGTCTTTTTTTTTTTGCTAGCTTAAATGCATAAACCTTTAATGATACAAGTGTTGTAGTCAAATTTCTCACTATAAAATTTAATTTGTTGACTTAATTGCATGCATATTTACAATTCATGCATAAATGTACTTACCTGGAAATTTATTCATTTATTTTCGGTACCAAGAATTGAACTCAGTACCTTGTGCTTGCCAGGCAGGCACAGTACCACTGAGCTATATCCCTGGCCCTTATCTGGAAGAATTGCCTTTGTTGTCCTCTTTACTGAGGTCTTCATCTTTATTCCAGCTCCTTCCCAAATGACCTGACTCAGTCTTCGAGAATACATCTTCTTACTTCTGTTCAATGTCTTTGAGATTTAGTACTTTTTAAAACTGTGTATCGTGGTCACTGGAAATGCCACCTCAGGCCTCCCTATCCATAATGCCATTTGTGACCTCCACAAAGTTCGATTCTTATATTGCTTTTGAGAGGAATCTTCATGAGACTGTGGCTCTACAGGGACGTTCATGTATTTTAAGGTCACAGGCTGAACTTCAAGGGGGTGGAATGACAGGAAACCAGGGGTTTTCTTCACAGGACTTTAGCAAAGAGAAAAAATGAAGAGCAAAAAGGGAAAGAAAGTGAAAAATTGGGTAATTATTGATCTTAATGATGAATAGACGGAGCTTTACACACTTATTTTGATAGGTCTGAAAATTCTCATAATGTAAAACGAGTTTGGAAAGACTTAATGATATCATCTGGAGGTTGCGCCTTTAAGAACAGCTATAAAAACTTTTACATTTATTTGCATTAAAGGGGGAAAAAGCTATTCTTCCAGGTAAGCTCTATAAACATGCCAAAGTAGCATTGATTGAATTCCTTACATGGTATTTTGTTCTAAATAAAGACATTGAGAAAGCACCCTATAACATGAGGAGCTTCTCAGGGACACAAATACAAGGTGAAATTTTAGATCCACCCATACATCTTATTTTCCTCCATGCTTTGCTGGTCTGAGTTGGCAGGCTTGGAAATGACTCCAGAGAGGCGCTCCCACAGGCGATGAGTGGATCTACCACATTCTTTCTCAAGCACCTGTCACCCAGTGCCTTGCTGGCAATGGAGCTGAAAGGCCTCGGACAGCAGAGATACAGCTCTCAGGTCTGGTGGCACCAGTTCTGGGTATGTGGCATCAGCGGTGGGACCGAAGAGGAAAATCAGCATTTTCTTTTTTGGACAATGTATCCCCTGAAGAGAGGCAACAACTATGGTCAACACAGCCCAAGCGAGAGGAAACTGAGCATTTGTCCAGCAAACACAGTCAAAGTCAGGCAAGAAAGCACAAGCTGAGAGTCCTAGTTAATACTAAAGGGTTGAAATCAGTTTCACATTGACTTTATGTCTGCCTAGCTTCTCCAAAAAAAGGAAAGAAAATATCATTTTAAAAACACGGTGGAAGACTAGAACGCTCTCCATGCAAACATAACAGATCATATACCAATGAAACTATGATTAAAAATATCTACTTGAAGGGCTGGGGATCTAGCTCAGCGGTCTAAGCGCCTGCCCAGCAAGTGCAAGGTCATGAGTTCAATCCCCGGTGTTGCAAAAAAAAAAAAAAAAAAAAAAATCTACTGGAGCCTGGGGATGTAGCTCAGTGGTAGAGGGCTTGCCTATCATGTGTGAGGCTCTGGGTTTGAACCCCTGTACTGAAAGACAAAACAAGCTGGGCCTGTGTGGGAAGCCTGAGATTTTCTGGAATTCTTTTATTTTTTGATTTTTGTCTTTTTCCCCAAGGGTGTGCTATGCTAGGTCGCCGTAGGCTAGCCGTAATCCTGGAGAGACTGACTTCTGAAGCTTGATGGTGTGGCTTCATTCATACTTGACATTTATAAGAAAGAGAATTGGAGCTGTTTTGAAAGAACCCTTCCTCTGACATAAAATCATAGCACAGTGGCTTCAGAGTACTTGTCTCAACATTTCAGTGCAGGCAGATTTATTGGAATACCAAAAAAGAAAAGATAAACAAAATACCCATGTGCTCAAACTGAGAGCATGATCTTTTTTGGAAGATGTGTTTTTTGGGTTTTTTTTTTTTTCTGATGACCTAAGTGTTGATTCTAACCCCAAAAGACCAAAGTGTGAGGTTAGATAAGTGTCTGCTAGATTCATTATTGCTAGGTGGATACTGTGAAGTGGGCTGAGAGGTCACTGACTGAGGCTGCAGGATAAAGTTCACTCATTGTTTATCCTTGCTCTGATTGGGTGGTTACTGAAAACAAAATATGAATTACCTTCTGGAAGCCCTCTGTTGATTTCAGGTTGACTCTGTGAGGGCAGCACCCTCTAGTTAGGGAGCACATGATGAAATCTACAGGCAAGGTTTGAGCAGTGCAAACTGGCCACTGGCCAGGGTTGAAGTTACCCCAGAAGATGGTTATCAAATGCGGTTATTGGGTCTGGCATATCATTTTTGAGTTGCTGAGCTGAGTAGGAAAGACAGACATTGGTGAATTCATGTCATCATTTCTTTAATGCGCTCGTCCATGTTAATGTTTCAAATCTGACTTGCACTAAGGATTTAGCCTGACCACTTCACCCCTTTCACTCATGCCTCCATAAAATCCTCTATCTATGCTTTTCTACATTGCTTTTCCAGTAACTTGGACAGCAACTCCATAGATATGGTGGGATGCTTTTTAGTTATACTTAAAAAGTTTCCAGCAGATTTGCTGCACATCCTATGACAAATATAATAGCTTCCTGCGAATTGTGATGATTTCTTACACTGCATTTGCAGACATATGTGTGCATCTGCATGAAAAATAGCCTTGCTCTAGGAAGGAAGCTGCCATAACCACAAAACTGTTTCTGGTGAATTCTCTTCAGTGTGGTCATCTGCCTTCAGGTCCGTGAATAACCGGCATTGGAAGAACATCTGGCACGGAAACTTGACTGTGAAGCTTAATGTATAACTAGTGTTTTTTTTTCCCCCTCCTGAGTCAGCAATTGGCAACACGATACTGTAAATAAGGATTCCAGTGAGTAAATGGATGTCTGTCAGCCAGGGAGGGGAAGGCTGGGGCAAGCAGTTTTGAAACTCACGTCCACTCAAGTCTGTGTTTGCTGCAAGGGATAATTTGAGAAACCTGGAAGTTCTGTGGATTCACAGGTTTCAAAAACAGGAAAGTCTCTTGTTTTAAAACCCTGTAGAGCAACATGTGGGCTTGAAAAAAGCTGGCCTGCGGTTTGGTGATCGTACTTCCTTATTGATATAATGGCCTCCGACGCAAGGCCTCCTGGGAGTGCAGCGTGGACCGCAGGCCTGACAGTTACCCTGACAGGTTCTGAAACAGAGCTGGGGCTTTCTGGACAGATGAGAAGTCTAAAAATTTCCCTTTTCATTTCCTCTCTTGTGTGACTTTGTCATTTAAAAAAAAAAAAAGAAAGAAACTAGTAGTAGAAAAGGGAATTTTGTGCATGGTTTTAAATTGATCTTGACTGAGTAGCTTCCCTTCCACTCCCCCAAAATCCCACCCCAAAAACCCCGAGCTAAAAAAATATCATCAGTTCTTGCGTATTTTTTTCAATGGGTCTATGTTTGGTTAATTTGCTTTTAGGCTGGATTCATCGCAACCAGATCTTTTTAAATGGTAGGATTGTAAAGAACTACTCCAGGACCTCTCCATGTGGTCTGCATCTGAGGCCTGAAAGTGCAGGTAGGGACTGCGTCCTTCTGGAATCTTCACCTCCCACAACCACCTGGGAGGCTCTTTTGGACACAGTCTCCCAGGACCCATCCCTGAGTTCCTGAATAAGTGAAAACAGATGCCATTCTGGTGTGATACAGTTCGCTGACCACAGCACAGAAAGTTCCGCTGGCTGGAGGTGTGGGGGCTGTCTGAGCCCAGAAAACATCCTGTGTCTGAACTGAACTTCAGAAAAGCACTGGGCACTCCTGCTTGCCCTGAATAAGTCTGGGTGCCAGGTAGCTCCTGGGTCGATCTGCCTCTGGCCTGCTGCTTCTCTTCTTTCCCTCCAGGAGAGAAAGAGGGCGAGAAGGTGCACACACCTCCACACCCAAACTCCTCTCCATACCTGTGCTTTACCACATATTTTGAGCATATATTTGTATGTCTTTATGCATGCACATATGCATTCTTTATGTTACTTGGCCCAGCATCTGAGTTTTGTTTTTCAGTGAATTCAAAGATAATAACATTTGGAAGCAGTGTATATTTCAGTGCTCTAGTAAATTACTATGCAAACAACCACTCTCACCAAAGGACTCCATCTTGCCAACTCCTCTGCATTGGCCCTGAGGATCTGCAACCTGAAACCAAGGGCCAGGATGATTGCACAGTAGAATTTGCTTCTCTCTCTCTCTCTCACTCTCTCTCTTTGATAAGCCCAATAAATCTGCCCCAACCACGTCACTGAGGTCACAAGGAAATGCAATCCTGCCAAGTGTTGGCGCTAGTAAGATCTGCCAAAGTCTCAAGGTTACAGAGAGTAAGAACCACTCTCTGAGCTGTGCAGGTCTACAGTGTGTGTGCCTAATGCCACGTGCATATACTTCGTGTGCACAGGAGGACTCCGGAGGACAGTACTCTCCAGTGGTTGTCTACCAGTGTTTGGGTGCAGGATCCCTGCAAGTACTACAATCTGCAGATGCTCAAGTCTCTTGCATAAAGTGGTAAAATATTTGTATATGACTTATTCAGTCTTTGTATATTTTTTTATCATCTCTAAGTTACTTATAAAACCCAGTGCAGTATACTGTAACTAGTTATTAGACAAATTCTTTAGGGACTAATGATAAGGAGAAAAGTCAGCATGTGTTCACTGTGAACATTATTTTTCCCCCACTTGAAATTAGTTGAATCCATGAATGCAGAGCCCACCAGTATGGACAGCCAACTGTATGTGTGTGTGCTTAGGTGTCATGTAAGCACCAGGTCTGTGCATGGGTACTTAGTGTATGCATAAGAGACATACCTACATCTGTGAGTTTGTGTGTCCACATGCGTATGCATGAGTACATATTCAGGTCAGGTCGTCCTGTGTGCTATGTGTACATGATGTGTGCATGTACACTGTGTGTATGTCCTGTGTACTGTGCAAGTTTTCTGTTTGTGTATGAGAATACTTACGTGTTCATTCTCTGTGTAGCACAGCAGATGCCATAGACTCATGGGTGCTGGGGGCTATGACTGCCTGATGTGATGCAGGCCTGCTCAGGAACAGGTGTATCACTTAGACACAGTACTTTTCATGGGATTTGTTGAGCTCAGGCCCTGGGCAATGTACACTGCAGATGGCCTTCGCGGTTGCATTTGCATTTCTTCTCCTGCTGCCTTCCAAGTGGATTCTTTTCATGTATCTTTTTTTCTTTAGCCTCAGGGAATAGTAGAGCATGTTGGAATTAAGATGGAGCAAGAATTTGACGCCACTGCTGTGCATACAGAAGACCTAAGAAAAGAAAAAAAGGACGAGAAGCTACAGGGAATCCAACTGGAAAGCTAGTATGAGTTTGTATTTATGAAATAAAACTTCTGTCTTCCATACAGGCCTTGAAGTCTGCCCCAGTTTCCTGCCTCTAACCTCACTGTAAGTGCCGACCCACTTCTGGCTATTTTTATTTGTTTCTTTGAAAACACTCACTGTGTGATTAGAGTTGACTCTTGTCAACTTTGTCCTCATTCCTCCTGGCCATCTGAGTCCCAAAGTGCAGTCGTTCCCTCCTCACTCCCAATAATTATGGATGAGCACAGAGCCAAAGGATGTCAGGCTTTATTGATGATGTGACAAATAAGTGACCCATTTTCCTCACAGTCAGAGACACCAAGACAAGCAGCAGCTACCTGTGTGCAGAGTTTTGTGTCTGCACAGCCTTTTGTCCGGTTTTCCCTGCTGAGGCACGCAGACTCCATGGGAACCAGTACTGTGCCAACTCTAGTGCTGGGAGGTGTGGGTATGATTCCGGGCTCTTGCCAGTTTTGTACTTCGGGCCCAGGGTGGTAAGTCTGCAGGCGTTTATCTGGGATTACAGCCCGAGTCAACAGAGGGATCGGGAAGTGAGCTCAGGGCCCGGCAGCACATGGACAGTTGGGGGTGTTTACTTTTCTCTTTGAGCAAACTTTGATTTACTCTTTAATAAGTTACCACCAAGGATGTGGTTCTGGAGAGGTTTGACTTGGCGTTCAAACCCAAGGCACATATTGATAAAGGAGGAGCGGGAGAGAGAGTCTTACGTTGTTCCAGATTTATTATTAACCCTAAGTTTGGAAATGGACTTGTTTTCATAGCATCAGTATCCAGTGCACTGGCAGGTATTGGTTCCCAACAAATGAGGTCCTTTGATGTCCTTAGTGGAAGTGCATTGTGACCAAGTGGCACATAGCGATGTTGACATCCTTGGTGGAGCAACCTTGATTTTTTAGACAGGCCTGGTTTGAGTCTCAGCTGTGTTCTATTGTGATGCCACTTGCTTAGCCTCAATTTCCTCTTCTGTGAAATGAGAGTAACCAAAGAAACATACAAAAAGCGGCTCATTGGTTCTCATAGAATCTGGTAAGGAGACAAGTGTGAGGGTCAGATGAGTGGGATATATTTGGTGTAGCAAGCTGTCAGTGTTACTTATCACATCAGTCATTTTTATTGTGTGGAGACAGTTTGTTTTCTCTTTCCAAAACTTTCTGCAGGACATCAGCTGAATAAAGTATGCAATGAGGATAATCCTCTTTGCACTTCCTCCTCGGGTCCCCGTGAGTGGATGGAGCTCCCTTTCAAGGACAGACAGCGTTCTTGTCTCCCAAGCCACGTGTCCCGGAGGGTCAGGGTGAGGCTTCCTCTCCTGTGCGCTGACAGCATTTCCTCATTAAATGCAGCCATCTGCAAAAAAGGAGGAAAATATTGAGAAGGAAGAGGAGGCATGGAGACCCTTTTATGTCTGTGATGACCCTGAGTTCCAGTTATGACCTTGAGCATCCATAGGACACACCATGAGTTCACTCCAGAGGAGGAAGACCATGATTTCCTGGGTTTCCGGCAGATGCGAGTGCTGCTGCAGTGGAAATGTGAACTGCGTGCAAATCACCCTTTGTGGCAGGGGCATCGGAAGTGGGGGTCACCCAGGAAGGTTGCCTCCAAGGGTTCAGGGAAGGCTGGTCTTGGGTGCTAATGTAAGAGGCACGTGTTTCTAGAAAGTTTAAAGACAATAATCAGACACTCAAGCCAGCCTGCTTTTTAAAATTTTAATTGCCATGCACCACTAATTCCAAAGCCTGCAAGTGATAAAATCTCCCTCCTACGTCCAGGCAGCCGGACCGGTCCCTGGGCTCCTCACGTGTGCACTGGGCAAGTGGGGTATCAAGGAGATAGCAGGATCCAAAGAAAAGGGACCTGAGGGATTTATTTCTTCTCACAAGCCAAAAAAGATGAAGAAAATAGTTCTCAAGAGTCCTCAGGGGCTCCGAAAAGCCATGCAAGAGAAAAAAGATAGAGTAGGTCTTGGATGGGCCCTGGGATAGAGCTGGGTCACCGCATTCCCTTGGAGGGGTTTGGAAAGTGGACCTGCAGCCAGCCCTGGTGGCGGGGGGATGACAAAGATTGCAGCATTCCCACTGTGAGGGTACCCTCTGTTCTATCTCCACCTGCAGAAGGATTGCGTCGTGCCCACTGTTTCTGCCACTTCTGGTAGCAGTCAGTGTAGACTCCTGCTTGCCAGCAGTGCCAGTGCATCTCCCCCTCACAGGCACCTGGTGAGATGCACAGACTTATGTCCATTTTTAATAGATGAGGAAACTGAGGATAGAAAAGGGGGAGGGGCCATCTCTGGTTGGGAAACAATGGGTCTGGGACTTGATGGCCCCAAAGTTTGCTGCCCCTCCACCTCCCTGTGCTCAAAGCCTCAGAGCCTTGGCCAAGGAGGGGGCGGTAACCATTTCGTTAAAGACATTTTTGGGGTGCACCGTTTGCGACTTGTTTGTGCTGGCTCAGCAAGACCCTGGAGGGTCCCCTTTGAGAGGCCTTGGAGTGCACTGTGCCAAACAGGCAGCTTCCCCCAGGGCCTTTCCCA
>RJWT010022189.1:0-17284 GCA_004365215.1 Cuniculus paca
ATTATCATCTTCATAATGGCAATGACCGCGTTAAGAAGGTCCAAATGATCAAAGCCACTTTATTGACTTCTAAATCTTTGTAATGACTTGAGTTTTAATAATTTCAATCAGTGACATGATTTGCTTAGAAGGAACATGCATTAGCTCGGTAGGTGATCCACCGAGTGGAGTGCAGTCAGAAGCTTGGGTACCTGATAGCAAGTCATGGCACTAATCCAGCTAAGAGATGACGATGGCTCTGGCCAGCATGCTGGCAGTGACTGTGGTGAAGGTGGTGGGATTTGCGATCTATTTTGGAAGTAGAGCGAACAGAATTTGCTAATGGCACAGACTTGACATCTGAGTCAAATAAAATGGACAAAAATGGCAGCATTTGGACTGAGCATCTGGATAAAGAGTTTCCATTAGTGAGATGAAAAGTCTCTAGGAAGAGCAGGACTGGGGAGGGAAGAGGGACATCAGATTTGTTTGAGATGCTTATTAGATGTCCAGGTGGAAAGTAAGGCAGTTGAATGTTTGAGTCTGGTATTCAAGTTGGAGGAATAGACCATAGAAGTACATTTGGGAGCACTAGACTGGAGGTGTATTTAGAACACAGACTGAAGAAGGTCACATAAAGAGTAAGTGCAGATGGACGGAGAGGATACGTCAGTTCTGGCCTTGGAACTCTGACATGAAGAGATCAGAGAGCTGCAAGGACAAATACCAGGGGCTGAGCAGGAGCTGCCAATAAGATGAAAGAAAAACCTGAACTATGTGAAATTCTAGAAGCCAAACGAAGAAAGATTTTCAAGGAAGAGTGAGGTATTCGCTGTGGAAAATGTCAGCTAATACTTGCCAAAGAGCCACCCTGGGGTTCGGCAATGTGGAGGTCACGGCGACATTGACAAAAATTGTTTGACCTTGATGTAGTAGTAAAGAAAAACTCCTCAACATAATGAGTTTAAGAAGGAATTAGAAGTGGGCAGTGGTGGAAAGAGAGGATTGACCACTTTTGCAGAGTTTGCCTGCAAAGAGGAAGAAACAATTGAGATAGAGGTAAAAAGGTTGCAAGTTAGGGTTTTGATAATGGAAATGGTGATATGTTGGTTTAATGATAAGAAAGAAAGGAAAATGTCAATGAGAAAGAACTGCTGCACTGACGTCGAAGATGTATGAAAGATGGGATAAATGCATAGGCTAGATTTAGTATTAACTGTGAACCTGGTTGAACGCTGGATATTAGATGGGAAAACACATAGTAAAGGGGCACAGATGCACGTGAACAGGTAAATGTGATGGGGGAACTTGTGTAATCCTTTTCCAAATGCTTTTATTTTCTTCTTGAAGCAAATATATATAGTATCACCTGAACAGGAGAATTAAATTGGGATTATAGGTTAGAGGAGAAAGACTCACTTTACAAAAGAAGAGTGCAATTCTTTCCACATTATGTGAAAGGTACATGCTATAAACATTGTTATTTTATTAGTGTCTCTGCTTATTATTGATGATTTTATGTGATAGGTCACATAACATATCTATGCATGTATATCACATAATGTATATACATTATAATAAATATGTATTGTATATTACATTATATAAATATACATGTAAACCTTTCTCTACATGATCATCTGTTTCTTAAACTAAACATGAATTCATACTGATGCCAAATGGATCATTCTAGTTCTTTATACTTATACTTGCTTATTTGTAGCTTCCCATACCATTGTGGTATTTTCGAACTGGAATCATTCTGGGCCTTTAAGGGTCAGAGGTCAAGAGTGTTAAGTGATGCCTTGCAATTCAAAGCAAAGTTACACATAATTGAAAAATTTCTCCTTCAAAATAAAATTAAGCAACACTGATTTCCATGGACATCACTACCTCTTCTGAGAGAAATCCCGTTGATAGGGTGATTATGGGTGACAAACACGTAAGAAGGGAAGTGTTCATTAGAAGGGTGATGGCTTTGAGAGTATGCAGTGACAGAGATATTACTGACATGTACCAGTGAGACTGCATTAGTGGTTCCAATTTTCCAACCTTTCCTGGATTCAGGGCCTCAGGAACATGACTTTGCCACTTCTTTTGTCAAGAAGGGATCCTATTTCTTCAGACACTGAATCTGCGTTGGTCTGCTTTGGTCTTCAGATTTAGTGAAAGCAATGGATTTCCAGTTCTGAGCCTGAACTTCAAGAGGCTTTGAGTATGTCTGCTTGTTTTCTTCTGCCTCCACCACCACTTTGAAGTTATAACAAAGTCCATTTTCAAGAAACTTAAAAGAAAAACCATCACCCATAGCAAAGTCACCACACCAAAGCCATCCTGTATTAGCTATTGACCTCCAGATATATGAGAAGTCCTGTAAGACCAGAGGAAACTAATGAACTGAACTCAGTTATAGTAAATAGCATCTCACATGGTTGCCAGCTTGTGCCCAATGTGACCCCACCGGGCTCGATCAAGTGAGTTTTTCTCCAATATAATACTGCAAATGTGATGCAATGTTACTTCTAAAATTAGGTTTAAAAACTGGTTTCTGTAATGTTTGCTTTTTTTGTCTTTCTCCTGTGACCTTTGCTGCATTGTAAGGAGCGATGTGGAGAGGACCACTTGTTTTAGGATTGTTTGTCATACAGCAATAGATAATGAATGCATCACTCTAAATCACTAACCTACAGACATGCAAACTAGGTAAGTGCTTATTGTTTCAAGTCTCTGCTTTTGGAGGTGACTTGGTATGCAGCATTATGTGACAATAGAAAATTGATTCACTTATGAAATATATATATTGTGGCAAAATCCAGTGGATTCAGTATGAAATCCACACCTAGCTATTTTAGAGAGCAGAGATAGAGGGTGCTCTGAATAGAGGAAGAGGAAAATGGCAGACATCTTCTTCACA
Source organism: Cuniculus paca (assembly GCA_004365215.1). Taxonomy (NCBI): domain Eukaryota; kingdom Metazoa; phylum Chordata; class Mammalia; order Rodentia; family Cuniculidae; genus Cuniculus; species Cuniculus paca. The sequence continues at coordinate 2,894 of RJWT010022189.1, forward strand.
TCCAGGCCCAGGGATAAAGGGAAGTATTAAGTTTTTAGAGTTGATTTTGTAAGCAAGTTCTAAAAATTAATTTTTTCTGTTTAATAGTTGCATCTCGCATATAGAAACAGTCCTTTATGGACTATAAAACTATGCAAATCAACCATAGGCGATATCCATTGCAACACAAAATAGTAAAATTTTCTTCTGGTAGCTGAGATGCAATATTCACTTCTTTAACATAGCCATATAGAGGACAAAAACCATGTTGTACAATTGTGGTGTGAAACTATGCTATATTTTAAACAACTGGTCTTTTAAAACACCAATTAGAGGCCTGGGGATTTAGCTCAGTGGCATAAGCGCCTGCTTGGCAAGCACAAGGTCATGATTTTGAACCCCAGTACAAATAAATAAATAAATAAATAAATAAAATGCCAGTTAGAGAGGCAACTAAGTCAATAGAAACAAGCGGGAATAATCTATAAATATGCAACAGTCGAGGAAAGCCTGAAATACATCATAGGTAACTGGGCAAATACAGATTGTAAGATAGATAGATAAATTAGTTGAATAGATAGATAGATAGATAGATAGATAGATAGATGTTAGATATCTAGATATAGATAGATAGATGGACAGATAATCATCTCTATTCACAAGACACGGATATGACAAACTAGTTACTCAGAGTGTAGTGGAGGCTGTTTATTTTCCAACCAAACCTTTATTCAGGCAGGGTAGTGTCCCCAGCACACACTGTTGCCATGAGTGTTGGCTGCTGAATGACTCCCAGGTGCCCACTTTTTGAAGGCCCCTTTGCCAAAGGATGCTGTCTCCCTGGGGTTGTTGCACATCATGATCCTTGATGTAGCTGCAAGGACAGCGACTGGCCCCTTTTCTCAGCATGAGATGAGCCCTGTGGCTTCCCTCATGCTGCAGAGCTCCTGTGTGATCAGACCAAGGTCAAGTTCCACAGAAGATCACCGTCTTGCTCAGCTGGTGCCCTGTCCCCTCCTGCCCTTCTCGTGGCTTTCCTGAGCACCTCCCTCAATAAGTCACTTGCTCTGGAAACCTCATCGGAGGTCCAGCATTCATCCTCTGCTTCCAGGGACCTAACCTAAAGCCTCAAAGAATTCTGATCTTTTTACAAACGTAACTTTTAATCATGTGTTCTGAGCATTGCAATCCCCACTTGGGTGTGCATGTGTACATGTGTCTTCCCTAAACAGTTATGCCCAGGACAAAAATGCCAGGATGTAATGCTCCTGAGTTACTTCTGCACCAGCCTTCAGTCTCCAAAAACATCCTCTGCTTGGTCTTGTCATGGGCTGAAAGAGCTCAGTCAGCAGGAAAAAATTTCCCAATTCATCTTATGATATGGCTATGTTTGACTTAGAATTTCCTCTGGAGTGTTGTGAGAGAGAAATGCCTGGGGTCTGAGCGTGGTGCTCGGGGCTCCAAGGGATGATTCCCGTATTATTTACTGTGACATTTGCCTCTGTATCCTGCGTCCTTCTGAGAGAGTGCATTCTTAGATAAAAATCATTGGGCTGAAAAACAGCAGCAAGGAGATGTTTCTTAAAGGCACAATGTTCCTTTTATGTTCATTTGCTCCCTGATTGTGCCTTTGATAATTAGCTGGGTGAAAGGAGGAGATAACAGGGACTCACCACAATTGGTATCTGTGGAATTGGAGTCACCTACTGTGAGAAGTGACAAAAATTGTAAGTAGTGTCAGCATTGAAGTTCTTTCCGCTGGGTATAAATATTTTAATTGTTTCCACTACAGGAATCTGGAAAGTATGAAGAAGTTGGTTCTCATTTGGAAAATGGTAGACAAAGAAATCTGACATATTTTAATGTCATATTGTGATGGTGTGTAGTCAAATGCATATGACATACCTTATAATATGATTTGCTAATGAAAATAGTCTTAAGACTGCAGCCATCTCAAATAGTGAACTGTGTGGATATGATTATGTGGGCAAATCCTTATAAACGAAGATGAAAAACTGAGTTTGAAAACATTTAGAATAAGGTTGTAGCTGAGAAAGTTTATAAAAGGAATTAAAAAGTGCATTGCTAGATGACAGTACCCCAGGCCCTCTGTCTACTCTTTCTAAGTAATCTCATATAATTCCAATCACAAACCCATGAAGTAAGAAACAATGGAATCTCTGTATTACCAATGAGGGTCTGAGTCTTAGGAAGATTAAAGTAATACTTTCACGGAGTGACAAAGTCTTTCTGATCCTTACGATATACACTTACTAGGTGAGGTTAAAAGTTAGCAAATAATGTCAGAGATGCAAAGGACTGGACAGGCATGTGGAAGACTTGCTTTGTGGAATGTGGGGAAGGGGAGGACATTTATCTGCATTCTATGGCTAAATGAGAATTTAGGTGCTTTTAAAGTGGTTAAAAGCAATCTATTACAGTGAAAAAATGTGTAGTTTCTGCCCCCACTTTGATATTTCTTCTCATGCAGAGTAATGGACTCTCTGACTTATCTATTTCTAAAGTAAAATAAATAATACATTACCTTTCAGAGCTACTTTAAGGATAAAGGATAGTATATGTGTAGGGTCTGGTACATAATAAATGTCCAATAATAAGCAATAACTACTTAATTTGTTTGTTTAAAGTCTTGCTGAACCCATTCCAAGAAAAAAAAATATAGTGTAGGCCCTATAGAAAAATGCTGAGTGAGATGAGCTCCAATCGGTTAAGGCATTCAAAATTCAGTCTCACTGAGGAGTGTAGTAGTCAGCTGTTCATCACTGTAACAAAATATCTAAGAGAACCAGTTTAAAAAGAGGGAAGGTTTTAGAGGCTTCGTTTCACGGTTGCTTGGTCTTATTGCTTTGGTGCCTGTGGTGAAGTAGTACACATGGCAGGGACCACATATTAGAGAAAACCTGTTTACTTCCTGGCAGGTGAGAAACAAAAGAATCGCCCTGGGGTCCCAGTGTCTCTTTCGAGGGAAAATATTTGATAACTTACTTCATTCCACTGGACCCCACTGCTATAACTCTAGAATCTCCCGGAAGCAATACTGGTTGGGTCAAACTATCACATGTGGCCTTTAGGGTACACTTCCAAACCAGAGCAACATGTTACATTCCAGATCTTGCAAGACTATAATCTAAAGAAAATAACATTCTAAAGGTTATTTTACCATTTCCTTAAATATCCATTCCGTTCCAGCCATTATGAGTAATGCTTCATTCTTGCAATCCTGCAGCCCCTCTGACCCTGTCTTTTGGATCCCTACCACGTCTAGTTGATCTTGATATTTTATGATCATACTTCAGAATTCAGCTAACAATTATCCCTTGAGAGTTACACTTCCTGCGGGATATGACTGCTCACTTGCCCATGTACTCGAATGTAACTGGAGATCCATGTGTCTTTGAACAGTATTAAAAAATAATTTGGGAGAAATTCAATCTTACATATCTGTAAAAATAACAAGGAAGGTATTATTGTAAAGTATGTGCATTCTTAAAAACATTACATACTTTCTTTAAATACATATGTCCTTCACTTGCAATATCTTCCTTAGACTTGGAAGATACTTAAAACAATAGGGAAACAAAAGCAAATCTACGTTAGTCTTTTTGGTGCCTCTTCTCCTCCTTGTTAATTCCTTTCCACTCTTCTCACAGGTTTACTTTTCTCTTTTCCTCATCTATGGCACAGATTTTTATTATGATGATCAGCTTAGCTTCTGTACATCACTGGGATTTCTTTTGCTTTTATGCTTTTGGAAGAGATGTGTAGATGATGAGCAAGCAAGAATCTCTCTTCAACTGGGGAGCTGAGGTGAGGTGAGTGGAAGAAAGCTTGTGAGCCTTCATACCTTTACACTTGATTCTTTCCTTCTCTGCGTCCTTAAATATGGCCCCAGCACATTGAAGATAATTATTAAGTTTTGCTAAGTACTATCTTCTCAGCCTAGGAAAGAGTGAGCATTGAAATAGATGAACAAATGAATAGATAATCATAAAAATGGAGAAAATCATACAAATTCCACCACCTAGTCTGACTTTAAAGCCTGTAAGCAATGGATTTACTGCTTTCTTCTAAGCTGAGCATATTCTTAAGGTGACATCTGTCACACTGAGCCATGAGTTAAACCACATAGTACAGCTAGGAGGGATTTAGATGAGTTAAGGAACAAACTCATTACAAAGAGATTGACAATGATCAATTCTAGTGTCATGAGACTCCCCAACTTCAGGCAAAAACCATGAGCAATAAGTTGTCACCTGTACTTATGACCAATCTGTTACAAATTGTGTTATCATGGTACCCTCCTCAGGTTAAATTTATTGGCTAGGATAATTTATAGAACTCAGAGAAACAATAACTTGAGTTAACTGATTTACTGTAAGTGATATGAAGGATGCAGATGAACAGTCAGATAAACAGCTGCATTGGAGAACATATACGGGAAGGGGCATGAAGATCCCATGCCCTCTGGGGGTGCTAATTCCCACACTCTTCCATGTATTCCCTGTTTGGGAAGCTCCCTAAACCAAGTCATTTGGGTTTTTATGGACATTTCACTACAAAGACTTGGTTGGTTGCATCATTGGCCATCAATGTTGAGTTTGACCTTCAGTCCTTATTTTTTCTTAGAGGTTGGGAAGTTGAGCTGAAAATTCCAACCCTCTAACCACATATGTGTTTCCATGGCAATCAGGCCCCTTTGGAAGCCTAACCAGAGAATATCAAGAATTATTTCCTTAGAACAAAAAAAAAAAATTCTGTTACTCAGGAAATCAAACCTATCTTACATCAGAATGCAGGATTCTCCTAGCACCTATTCACAAGGTTTTCAGGAAGTGTTTCAAGAAGTGGGGACATGAAAAAAAATTATATATATGTATTTCTCATTGCATTACAATAGCACAGCAATTAATTGGGTTTGAAGAAAATCACACTCTGGACATCTTCAGTTTGACTTGGTAATGAGGTATTTAAAAGGAAAAAAATGACTTAAAGACTAAGATTGTAAGGCTTGCCATTAACAGGCTCATTTGCAGTCATGTATTTTGGGCCACTTCTTATATTTTGCTCCACCTGAAAGGCTATTCAATATATTTTTGCTTATCTGTTGCTTTGTATTCACTTTTACTTGGCCTACATTAGTAAGAGGATAGATATTTGCAAAAACCATAGAAACATATACACAAAGTTTTGCCCCCAAATAAAGTTAGAGTGAGCTATTGTCATCCCAGGGATTAATTTTTGACTGTTTCATTCATCTTCCGTATGCAAATTTTAATACAAATGACAACAATGATGATGATGATGGTGATGATGATGATAGTGACTACTACATAACCTGGCACTTTCCAATGATTTGTGAGCACACATAGGCTCTACTTGGTAAGATGACAAAGGAAAAGTGATGCTTGTCTAACTCTAGGTCCCCATCAGGGGAGAAGTGGAGAAGACTTCTTGTGGCAGCTGATGAGAATTCAACTGGTGAAACACTGAATCATCTTGTATTTTAAGAGTAGGAATGGCTGGTCTTTCATCATTCTCCTTACTGTAAAGTGAGAATAACCATTTCCTAATTAGTAGTTGGAGGCTGACTTGACAATGTTGAGGGCCTGGTAGTGTGCAAAGAAGTAACAAAGCTGCTTGTTCAGAGCTTGCTGTCATGAGACCCATCCTCCATCTTTTGCATTTGGCAGAGACACAAAGGCAAGAAGAGGCAGCTTCGGGTGAATCCTCATAGAAGTCTGATGGCTGGAAAGTTGAGTAATGCTAACTAGAAGAAGGCATCTTTTGGGGTTGGTTTATGGGACATGCTTGCCTTGCTCTAGTTGGTTCTGAATTGAAAATAAAGACACAAATAGAAGAAAGCTGGCAAGCAAGTCTTGACTTCTAGGGACCAACTGCTTCAGAGGTTGTGGGTTAGCATCTGAGGATGGTTGAGCAGAGCTTGTAGTTCGTGTTCTGCTGTTATATGCAGATGGGTCAGTTTTATATTCGTTCAGGGCCTTGAAGGCAGCTGTGACAGAGGATTGTCTCTCTCTCTTTCCCAGTTGACTCTCATAAACAAAGAGGATTATGATTCTGACTTAAAACAGACACAGTTGTCTTGAATTTTTCCACCTATTCACTTGCCAGTACATTCATCCTGAATATAGCAAATTTTCCAAAGTATGTGATTGTGATAGGCACAAAACTGGGAAGTGCAAGTCCTGGAAACTTAGAACTTTTGTATTGATTTAACCTATACCTCTGGGCAAGCTGTGTTTCCAGGACTTTGTTTTTTCATCTGCAAATCATCCAGTTCAAGTTCCAGTTTCCAAGATTTTATTTTCTGATTCTAATCCTAGTGAGCGTGCTCGGGACTCATTACTGTAGCATATGCAAAGAGTAGCAGGCTATTCCTGTTCCTAAGGATCATTCTCACAGCCGCCAGGATGAAAGTGAAAATAATTGTCTTCCCAAACATGTAGTTGATGGTTACAGTGAAGAACAAATAATTACTTTCCTAGGAATCCCTAGGAATCCTAAGTTTCAGAAGAATCTAGAGGTAGATGCATGTCTTTACCGATTAAGATTACCCTGACTTGTCTAATGCATTCAATTTCTGAGACCTGGGTAGTGAGTACTGAGATTAAAGAGATTCATATTTGAGGGATAATTGGATTTGAAACAATGGTTACCAGTAGGTGTTCCAGGGAGGCTGGGACCTCTGAGTATTAGTACTTACTCGGTTTCAAAATGTTTATTAAATGAATTCTACTGACTGAATGTAACAATACGTTGTTTCCTTTAGGGTGAACCATATGGAATTGGCCTATTTTTCATTGTAATACAAGCATCATATTTATTTGTATTGGAATTCTGAAGCATGATATTCGATAATTCCAAATCAGCTCAACAGTAGCAGACTTTGTATTAGCAAATGTAAGAATTTATGAAAGATTCTCGATGAAATCTTGTTAGGATTTTCCTTCCTCTGACCAAGGAGAAATATGTATCTCATATACTTTCTCAAGTAATCTTAGCACTCTGTTTAGTACAAGCCCTGCACTTACAAATAGTTTCTCAGTGAACTCAAAGGGATTTTAGATATTCGGAGGATGACGGCCTTATGGTTGTGTCTTAAGCTAGCAGAATTTTACTAGCCCAGTTGTAGTTTGAACAACTAACTCTCTCTGATATGGGATCCTACTTTCTTAAAGACAAGGAGAAAATATTCATTTGGGATTTTCATCACAAGGATTTTCCCTTTAGTGAAGACTGTGCAAAAATATTCCAGAGAGAAGAAATACATTGAAATTCTCCAGGCAGTCAGAGCTGATGGCTTTGTTGAAACTCACTTGAGTGGTACCTACAGGCAGGTGTCTCATTCCCAATAGCCACCCCAACTTTGCAAATCAAACCAAGCAAGAAGAAAAGACAAGACAAAAAAGAATATGAAGCCTGTCCAGGTCCCCAGTCCCATAGGAGAGAGCTACATCACCAGAAGTCTGCAGCCTTTCTGTAACCCAGTGGTCTCCCAAACTGATGACCAGAGTGAAATTCATCCTCTGTGACGACAGAAACTGTCACTTCCTCTCCTCTTTTCTCACTGATTTTTTTCCCTCATAAGGTAAATTACTTTGATGTTGTTTTGTAGCAGGGGAAAATCTTCTCTCTTGTTTTTAGAAATTCCTAGTAATTTAGGCCATTGCTTATTACACAATTTTTCCTTATCATCTACCTTCCAAAATGGTACAACAAAAACACTACTACACAAACTAAAACAAGAATCTTATTTAAAATATACTAACTGCTAGAACAGAGTATTCCAGTTATATAGTTACTGTAAAATTTTCAGTATAACTTATTTTTAACTGATTTCTAGACAAATTGTCAAGTGTTAGAATCCACACACAAAGTGAATCTGTTGTGGTCACATTTGTGTGACACTTTAAATTGTACAAAGCACTTCCATATCAGATTCTCAAAGTTCATTTCCCCTTCACCACAATCCAGGGAAGAACCTTTGTTTTATTTCCCATTTTTTACATGAGGAAATGAGGACTCAGGGAGAGCCAGACCCCAAGGCCAGGCACACCTCGAAGAGAATCACTTTAGATTCCAAGTGCCACACTCTTTTCTGATGCAGCTTATTTATATCCTGTGCAGGGATGTGGTATCCTGAGCTGTAAAAGAAGCCTGTTTAAATGTGGCTAAATAAAAAAGGATCAAAATTCTCTGAGTGATGCGGTTTAAGCCATCTGAAGATGCTATGCTCCAATCACTGTCTTTCATGTTTCGCCTGAACCCTGCTTGCCACCTGAATAAAAAATGATTAGAGCAGATTGCCACTAAAGAGAATGCTGCTTTCCATCCAGGCAGCAGGGCATGATAAAAGAGATCTTAAGGATTCTGGCAAATGAGAGCTGCAAGTCTGCATTTTTTTAATTTTGTGAGCTGATACAAATCACAGGGACCTGTCAGGGATCATTCAGAGGTACTGGGTATTCAACTTCAGAGATAAGTGAAGACTAAAAGCGGCTCAGTGCACATCATAATTAAAGAGCTCGTTGTCTTCAGCAATTTCAGCTCTGTTGGGACTTTCAGCAGATATTTATTTATTTATTTATTTATTTATTGAACTTGGAATAGAGAGAGAGAGAGGAGGGAGAGAAAGAGAAAAGAAGCAAATCACAAACGTGTTTGCTGAATTCATAGTGGAATATTTATATATGTATGTATGTATGCATGTATGTATGCATGTATGTACATATGTGTACATGTATGTATGCATGCAGTAGTGGGTGGTTTACTCAGTTGGCAATTAAATGACTTGGGTTCAGACCTTGCTCTTCTATTATAGAAGCCTAGAAAATCACAAAATCACTCCAATGCCTCAGTTTTCTCACCTGAAAGAAGAAAGATGTATGTAAACTGATCTCTCAGTCCTAACACTAGCAAACTGAAATTTTATGAAATTTCTTATATCAACTTTAAATGGCCATTTTTATTCTATCCGCCTTGGAAGGGAACTCCCATAGAAGGCCAGCAGATAACTAAGTTACAGATCAAATTAGTTCAGTGATGCTACTCTACATAAAGATAGAAAATAAATTCATGGTATAGCAGAACAATTGTGTCTTATCAGGTATTTTATTTTATTTTACTTTTTGCCACCTTCTCTAGCTAGCTCGTGGTTGGCACTCTATCATATTCTTAGAGTCTCCTTGTGGTATCTCTTGCTTTTATGTATGACGGAAGCAGCCATCTCACTGAAGCATGTACACTACAGTCACTTATGAGCTTCACCCTAGTGGCCCCAGATTCCTGACTTTTTTAGGGAGCATTCCAGCTCCAGCAACTGGATGCAGAGTTCGTGGTATCTGAAATCCTTCCTATATTCCTCAGATCATGATGGTCCCTTTAAAAGCCTTCACACAAATTGCTGTTATTTTCTACTGAACATGACCTTGTATCTACAGAAGCCAAGCATGTCTACAAAAAGTCCTACCCATCAAAGTAGGCTATAAAATTCTCTGGCCAGAAATAGAAATTTCTCCCAAGTACAGTATTTTAAAAGTATTATAAATGTAAGAGAAAATATAATTGACAAACATGTACCTTCCACCCTGATCTGAAAGTTTTACTATACTCAATTCAAACCTATATTTTTATAAATAAATAAACTATTAATAAAAAGATTAAATCCTGTTTTCCATCTTCCCACTTCAGAGGTTTTATAAAGTATAAGTTGGTTTGTCTTTCTCATTCAGGCTTTCATATTTCATTGCATATACATCCAAAAACAATATACACGCTGCCACATTGCAAGTTTACCTGTTCACTAAAACTCGTACTTTGAGATTCATCTGTGTCATCATATGTAGATGTAGGCTGTTTATTTCAACTCTCGTTTTGTTCATTATAGAAATGCAATAAAATTTAGTCATCTGTATTTCTATTTAGGTTATCTGATTTTGATTCATTCTTTTATATTTAGATTATTTATAATTTTTTTCTTAAAAGATTAATGTCCTCTGTTCCTATAAACTAAAGTTTTCAATAGTGTGTACTTAAAAATTAGAGTGATACATTTTAGGCTTATAATTCTAGTTATGCATATTTCTACTCTGCGGTAGCATCACATCCCACTGCTAGCTTACAGTCTGCAAGGTGAGAGTAGTTGTATCATAGAAACCAGTGAATCCCACAAATCTGAGGGTTTTCATTTTCCTGGAGAGCAGTTTTCAACTACGAGCATTTCACTAATCATATCAGCAGGAGGGAAATTCCAATTATCTTATATCTTGTCACTGATTATCACACATATGCACACATACACACACTTAAAATTTTTTCCCAAAATTTAGCAAGTTGGGAATATTAGCTAATTTCTACTGAGATTTTTCTCTTCCTAGTCATTAGTTAGGTTGAGCATCTTTTCCTATGTTTATTAGTTATTTCACTTTCAAATTTTTTAAATTTCTTATTTGCATCTTCATTAATTCTTCAGTTGAGCTGGCTTTTCCTCACTCACTTTGTATGTTACCAATAATAATCCTTTGTATACTATGTCCATCGTCATTTGCAAGTCTATGAAATTCCTCTTGTTTTAATTTGGATTTCCATGTCATCTAAATTTAATGTAATCTAGTTATGAATATAAATGTATTCAAATTCATAAATCTTCCATTTAAACATTTTGTAATAATTTATTATTTCAAAAATATTTATTTGGAATCTTTTAATTGCTCTATTCTTATAATGAGTCTCAATATCAGAAAATGTAAGTTTCACTAACTTGTTTTTCTTATAAGCCAGCTTGGCTAATTTCTGTCTCTGTGTCTGTCTTTGTCTCTGTGTCTGTCCCTGTCTCTGTCTATACATATCTGATTTACAGTTCCAGAAAAAGATGGCAATTATTGAGTATAGAGACACATTTTATTGTATTGTATATTTCAATTGATAATAAAAAAATCTATTTATTTATTTATTTTGGTACTAGGGATTGAACTCAAGACCTCACACTTTCCAGGCAGGTACTAAGCCACTGAGCTATATCCCCAACCCTTATATCAATTTATTTGACTATATTTTTTCTTTAAAATTATTGCTTAGTGAGTAGAAGGTGTGCATAGTGAATTCCACCTAGCCGTGCAGCTTGAGACCTCATCAGCAGAGCAGTAGAGACCTGTGCCCATTCCACCATTAGCCTGGGACATTTGGAGCTACCCTGGGGTCCTACCTAGGCTTTGCCCAGCCACCATCAAGCAAGAGAGCAGCCACAGTAGTAGTCTTGGCTGGAGCTGAAGGCGTGCACTGTGAGTTTTACCGAGCCTTGGGGCCTCAACCATGCACATTGGATTCACCTGCCAGAGTGGAATACAGGAAAATGACAAAATGAAAGAGCAAAATGCAATCTCGCACCTCCAGTCCTTCCCAAATAAGCCAAAGAGACATGGACATAGAAGAAAATATCAGCTACACACCTGAAACTTCTGAAATCATAGCAACTGAAGTAAAGAAACAACTCCATGAAGCTTTAAAGGAACTGAGATTAGAAATGATTTCCTAGGTAAAACAAGAGATGATAAATGTAATGAAAGAAATGCTAAGCACATCTAAAGAAGATATAGTTGGAAAAATAGAGGAACACTGCAAAAGGATGGAAACCTTGAATGAAGAATGCAAGAAAGAATTAGAATGCATGAAACAGATTCAAAGAGATATCCAGGAAATCAAGAATGCCATTAAAAGCTGGCAAAGCCACGAAAATGAATGTGAAAATAGACTGTCAGACCTCTAAGACATGGTTGCAGCTAGTGAGGAAGAAAGGAAATATCTTTTGAAAAAAGGAATCAGGAAGCAGCAATTCAGCAGTTGCAAGATGGCGCCAAGAAAAACAATATAAGACTGATAGGTGTAAATGAAAAAGAAGGAAAAAACACAAATGATATAAAAACACTATTTAAAGAAATAATAGCTCAAAATTTCCCAAACAAGTGAAAGGGAACTGACATACAGATAAGTGAAGCATATAGAACTCTAACTAGCCATACCCAAAATAAATCAACACCCAGACATATAATTATCAGCATTACAGAAATTCGACATAATAAAAGAATATTAAAAACTGTTAGAGAAAAGAAGCAAATTGCCTATAAGAGAAAGCCCATCAGAATTACAGCAGACTTCTCAACACAAACAATGAAGTCAAGAAGAGCATGGAGTGAAGTATTTCAAGTCCTAAAGGAAAATAACTTCCAACCCAGACTGATGTACCCTGCAAAACTATCCTTCAAAATTGATGGAGGAATAAGATACTTCCATGACAAAGAGCAGCTGAAAAACTTCATGACCACCAAACCAACCCTGCAAAGAATACTGAAAGATACTCTAGATGGACATGAAAATAGCTATGACATTAAAAACATCAACAGAAGAAGAACACCAAGCGGGGCAAACAATTAAGCAGAGGGAAAAGGTAAAGAAACCACTGCAGAAAGATAACATAGCAAAAATAAGCCAGTATATATAAGTTATAACCAAAAATGTAGATGGCCTCAATTCACCAATCAAAAGAAACACACTGGCAGAATGGATCAAGAAACAACATCCAACCATATGCTGTCTACAAGAAACCCATCTAACCCAAAAGGAAATTCATAGACTGAAAGTCAAAGGATGGAAAACAATACTCCATGCAACAGGAACCAAAAATAAAAGCAGGGGTAGCTATTCTGTTTGCAGAAGATGTGAACTTCAAACCAAGAATGGTCAAAAGAGATAAAGAAGTTCACTACATACTGGTTAGGGGAAAACTCCAAGAGGAAGAAATAACAATCTTAAAAAATATGCACCAAATATGGGAGCACCCAACTATATAAGACAAATATTAATAGAAATGAAAAATCAAATAAGCAATAACACAATTATACCAGGAGACCTTAACACACCCTTGACTCAAAGAGACAGATCAACTAGACAGAAAATCAGCAAAGAAATAACAGAACTGAATCAAACCTGTCAACAAATGGACCTGGTAGACATCTGCTGAGTTTTCCACCCAACAACATCAGAGTATACATTCTTCTCAGCTTCACATGGTACATTCTCTAGAATAGACCATATACTAGCCCATAGAGCATGCTTATGGAAATGCAAAGGAATTGAAATTGTCCCATGCATACTTCCTGATTACAGTGCCATCAAACTGGAAATTAATGACAAGAGAAACTCCAAAAACTCTGTAAACACATGGAAATTAAATAATACACCCTGAACAATCAGAGGGTCACAGAGGAAATTAAAGAAGAAATTAAACAGTATCTACAAGCAAATGAAAATACAAATACAACTTACCAGAATCTGTGGGATGCAATGAAAGCAGTCCTCAGAGGAAAATTTATTGTGGTGAATTCTCACATGTGGAAAATGGAACAAACACAAATAAACAATCTGATGTTACACCTCAAACATCTAGAAAAAGCAGAGCAAGCCGAACCCAAAGCCAAAAGAAGGGAGGAAATTATCAAGATCAGAGCAGAAATTAATGCAATTGAGACTAAGAAAACAATACAAGGAATCAACGAATCAAAGAGCTGGTTCTTTGAAAGAATAAATAAAATTGATAAGCTGCTAACCAACCTTATTAAAAAAAGGAAAGAAAAAACTTAAATCCATGCAATAAGGAATGAAAATGGTGAAATAACTACAGACCTTGTAGAAATACAAATCATCAATACCTACTTCAAAAATCTTTACTCTTATAGGTTTGATAACACAAAAGAAATGGACAGATTTTTAGAAACATATCAATTACCAAAACTGGACAAAGAAGATGTAAAACTACTGAATAACTCAATTTCAGTTAAGGAAATTGAAAATGTAAATAGAACCTTACCAACCAAGAAAAGTCCAGGTCCTGATGGAGTCACAGCTGAATTCTACAAGAAATTCAAGGAAGATTTAATGCCAACACTCCTCAAACTCTTTAAAGAAATTGAAAGGGAAGGAAGTCTCCCTAAATCATTCCTTGAAACAAATGTTACCCTAATACCAATACCAGAGAAAGATCCAACCAAGAAAGAGAACTACTAATTAACATTGATGCAAAAATTCTCAATAAAATACTGGCAAACAGAATGCAGCAAGTCATCAAGAAGATTATATACCATGACCAAGTGGAATTTATCCAAGGAATGCAAGGATGGTTCAACATACGCAAATCAATAAATGTAATACACCATATCAATAGAGCCAAAGATAAGAACCACATGGTCATCTCAATAGATGCAGAAAAAGCTTTTGATAAAGTCCAACACTCATTCATGATAAGAACCCTACAGAAAATTGGAATAGATGGCCTTTACCTCAATCTGATAAAAGCCATCTATGACAAACCAACAGCCAGTA
>RJWT010022190.1:0-17289 GCA_004365215.1 Cuniculus paca
CCTCCCTGCCTTTTTGCTCTTGGTGCTTTTTTGGTCTTCTGCCACCTTGAACTGTTGCCCCTATGCCAAGCCACTCTGCTTTGGAGCCATCTGATTACAGACTGAAACCTCCACAAACTGTGAGCTAAATAAACCTTTCCTTCCTTAATTTTGGGTGTTGGGTATTTTGTCTCAGCAATGAGAGAAAAGTAACTAAGACACTGAGGATCTTCAATCATCAAGTTTTTAATCTACAAGAGAAGAAGTAACAAAACAACAACTATATATATACCTAACCCTGATTTTGAAAAACATACAACCAAGCAGGAAGAAATGCAAGAGAAAAAGCAAATGTGTGCCATGCCAAGGATAGAAACTTGGCACTTTTCAAATTGAATCCGAAAGTTCTGCTGGTACATGGACATCTACAAAGAATTCCCAGACCCATCAGGAGATAGCTGCCCAAGTCACAGATGGAGGACAGAGAAAGAAGAATGATATCACCTTATGCTTCTGCAGTACTTGACAGAACTACACAGAAGAGGCATGACCCATTTCCCTGCTAGGTAAATACTGGCTGAGGAATATTAGATTTTTTTTTGGTGCCAGGAATCGAACTCAGGACCTTGAGCTTGCCAGGCAGGCACTGTGCCAGTGACCATTAACACTCAGTAACATTATGGGGAAGAACATATGGAAAGTACATGAAAGGGCTTTCTGAACCTCAGCAACTGTGATGCTTCTGGAGAGCCAATAGTGACAGGCAGTGGAACTGAGGTTCAAAACAGGTACTACTCAGTAAAGAAATTATTTTGAAAACAGTGAATTGTGCATTATTTGATTCTACTATATTAAATTCAGCATGCAAAGTCAGGTTAAATAAAAACCACTATCGCTTAAATGTCAAAAAGATCTTAATGTTCCAAATAATGAAACCCTTGGATTATTAGTCTGAGACCAAAAAAATGGACACTGAGAACAGCAGCACCCTTTCCACCTAAAATGTGTGGGGATAAAATTAGATGCAGCATGATTCCCTCTTCCTCCATAATTCCTTGCTATTTAGGACATTTTATTAAAACTCTGCTAAGGAATTGTTAGCAGAGTGTAAATCTCTTTTGGGTTTGAACCCCATAATTTCTTTTTATTTTAGTCTCTAATTTTACTAGTTTTCAGTAGATTTTAAGGATGGGAGAACTCACTCAAAATGCTGTATATCCCTATACTAACATTTCCTAATAGGCTTAGTCTTCACATGTGTATGT
Source organism: Cuniculus paca (assembly GCA_004365215.1). Taxonomy (NCBI): domain Eukaryota; kingdom Metazoa; phylum Chordata; class Mammalia; order Rodentia; family Cuniculidae; genus Cuniculus; species Cuniculus paca. Next base: position 1,245 of record RJWT010022190.1, read on the forward strand.
ACACACATACCTTCATACACCAACTACACAAAAGAGCTGAGACACATTTCCCTTCTGGATAGACACTGAGAAATATTGAGGCTTTAGGAAAAGTTAATTTAATTATATTTCAGCTTAAGTAAAACCAATGTAATAAAATTTAGAGTAATAAAATCAACAATTAGGAGTAATTATTTACTTTTATCAATTTAGGAAATATTTATCAAGCACCTGTGTTGTGCAAGAAACTATGTGTGGTATAAGGATTCAAAGACTAGTATAGGTTAAGTATCCCTTATGCTGAATGTTTGTGACCAGAAGTGTCTGGCATTTCTGGGCTTTTCAAATTTAGGGTATTGGCACAGTCTTTACTGGTTGAGCTTCCCTAATCTAAAAGTCTGAAATCCAAAATGACCCAAAGTCTGAATCTTTTGAGCCTTGTGTTGGTGCTCAAAAAGTTTCATATTTTAGAATATTTTAGATTTCGGATTTTCAGATTAGGGATGCCCACTTGTAATAGGGGGCTCTTCTCTCAAGAGGTGTACTTTAAGAGGAGAAGGAATTAAATGAGAAAACAAATGGTATTCAAGGTGCAGTGGAGACTTAAATCAATTGTCAACATTCAGATAACAAACAACCATATATGCTGGACTTTTTATTACAGACAAAAAGAACCATCGTAAATAGCACTCTAGCAACAGAAAAAAAATAGTTTGAAAGGATCAAGACCAGAAATGAGGAAAGAAATATAAGACTATTGCAAAAGTTCATGTGAAAACCAACAAGGTTTAAACTGGAATCATGGAAGGAAGATGGAGTGGTGAGTGTAGGGGTTCTTCAAGCAAAGGGAAAATAAAGGGACACACACACACCAAGGATCAGCTAAATGGCTGCTGCACAGTCAGCATATGCAAACAGCTTTTACTGAGATAAAGAACAAAGAAACTCAGTTTGTGCATGCTTAGATTACATAAGTTGTTTGCTTCTTGGCCTTACAAGACCTCATGCTTTTATCTTGAGAGGATGTTTCAAGGCCTGCACTTTCTACCAAGACACTGTGAACCAGATGTGTCTGGGACAAAATGGAGTCAGTGTGGCCTCTCTACAGGAGAGCAAGAAATGAATGCAGTTAAAGTCACTATGAAGTGAGTTCAGATGCAGTAAGTCCCCAACTTACGAACATTAGAGTTGAAAACCTTCACAAACACAGTACCAATGGACCTTGCATTATGAGCATTCATAGATGCAAACAAATCACAGAATTAGCTCAAGTGTGAGACAGAACTCGTTCTTAAGTGGAGGACTTAATTACTGCTTTAGAAGACTCTTCCTCCACAATAAATCCTAAACTACAGAATTCATCACTTTTTAATTCAATTGAAAGGCTTTAGTTTAAAATAAGTTATTTCCATTTTTTAAAATTCACTTCACTTTACTTATGAAACTGAACTTCACTTCTCAAGAGCCAGCTATGGAAGACTGAATCCATAGTGTAAGAAAGATAAGACCACTAGCTATGGGAATTTCCTGATCCAAGAAATGGAGACTTCTTCCACAAGGGGTATGTATGTGTGGAGTGGGGTCAGCAAAAGGAGAAAATGAAATCAAGCAAAAGATTTTAATAGATATTTCTCCATAGAAAACATACAAATGGTCACTAAGCCTATGAAAAGATGTTCACCATTACTAATCTACTAATCTTCAGAGAAATGCAAATCAAAGCCACAGTGAGATATCAACTCATGCTCACTAGAATGACCATTATTAAAATAAAATTTTTAAAAACATAAAGTAACATGAGTTAGCCCAGATAGGCAGAAATTGTAAAATGGTACTACTGTTTTGGAAAACAGTATGGCAATTCCCATACAATTTAGAAACTGAATTACCATATGATCCAGGAATCCGGGTCTTGAGATATTTGTATGCTATGTTCACAGCAGCATTCACAATAAACAAAAAGTGAAAGTAAATGAAATGTTCATCAACAAACGAACAGATATACAAAATATGATATATTCATATAATGGAATATTATTCAAAATTAAAATGAAGGGAAATTCTGTCACATGCTGTAACATGAATGAACTTTGAACATAATGTTAAGTGAAATTAGTCAGAAATAGGTATTGTTCTACTTATGTGAGATAATTAAAGTAGTAAAATTCATAGAAATAGAAAGTACAATGGTGGTTATCAGGGACTAAGGAAAGTAAAAAGGGAATTGTTTTAGAGATAGTGTCTTGGATTTGTAAACTGAAAAAGTTCTAGAAACCTATTTCATGACAATGTAAATATGCTTAACACTACTGAAATTTACACTTAAAAATTGTTTTGATTGCAAACAGAGAAAAAAGGGAGAGAGACAGACAAGGATAAGAGATCAGATCAAGTACATTTACTTCTCCCTTAATCCTTCAGATGGACTGTGTGATGGAAATACTCAGACTGAATGAAGACTAGGAGATCTCTGATCCAGCTGTAGATCTCTCAGAAAAACTTCGGTCACCATGAAGCCTCATCCAACTTGGCACTTAAGCAATGAAGAAGTAAATAAATGATGTTCCTGGCTAGTTAGGCCTAAGAAAGCACCCTGTTTCCAGAGCCAGAATGCGACTAGGGTGGTCACAGAATATAGTTCAGGGTGTTGACTGTCAAGCTCATGAGAAGTTCATCAAAATCATGGTTGAGGTAAGTTCCTCATCAGAGACCCACAAAGAAAATGCCAACCCGGGAATTGCAGCCAGACCGCAGATTTGTCTCACTGCAACTACTGAGGTGAGAGTCAAGACAACAAAGAAGAGTTGCCAGACCCAAGGGCACTTTAGCAGTTCATCCAGTAAGACCCTAAAGCAGTGCAGGCAAACCTCTCAGAGACCGCGTGTCCAAACTGCCACCCAAAACCCACTTATTTATCGCAAAGTGCCAACACTGCAATGCAACCTGAACACTGAGGTTTTAGTTCAGAAAAAAACAACTCATACATTAACATCTTTTGTCTTAAAAGAAAAATACAATAACACACAAGCCAAAGGTTCACTACTACTGACCTAGGGTAGAGTATAAAAGCAGACATCCCTCTCCCGTTGCCAGTAGTATAACTAGCATCCTTTCTCACCTCGATGCCATCTTCAAAAAGAGAAGGAAGGGAAAATACTTGAAGAGAGAAGAATAAAATTCAAATTTTGCCATTTCTAAATCTTACACAATTTAAGTAGTCTTTAAGAAAAAGAATACAAAATTATAAATAGAAAATTGCTAGAACCTCCCCCAGGCCTTGAGCTCATCCTAGGCAAGTGAAAGATCCACAATCACAAGTTTTTCATGAATTTGCCCACAAAAGGAGACCTTCAATAATTGTGTAATTACTAAAAAGAGACTGTCTTGAGCCTGTGGAGATGAAGGTATATATTATTGGCACAGTGCATTCTTCCATCAGTAAGAATGAGGTCTGCAGAGCATACTGTAATCAGTTGTAGAAAGTAAGGTGGAAATATGAGTCTTAGTGTGTAAATTTCTACCACCTGCTACATTTCCTATGGTCAGAGATGTAAAAGTCACTTTGTAAATTGCACAAAAAGGAATAAACTCCTGGAAGTCATATTTGAATCTTATTTTTACGTGAATTTAACTCAATACATGCCTGTAACAATAAGAGGAAAAACTACTTGAAAGTAATATATATAAAGATGACTAAAATCATCAGATATTCAACTTCTCTTAAATATTTTTCACTTTTCCTGAAATTGCAATATATATATATATATTCTGAGCTAAAAGCTACTGTATGACAGTAGATTTTTAAGTATGGACATGAGGTCTTTCCTTTTCTAACTATGTATCTGTGTGAGGCTGGATTTTTAAAAATATACACTTCAACCAAAACAACATTTTGCAACAGATTGAATGCAGGAGCAGACATGTGAATCCAGCTGTCTTTTATTAAACCAGACATTAAAAAGATTAAAAAATGTAAAACAATGCCACTCTCCAAATTAACTTTTTGTTCTCAACAAAAATTCTATTTGTATATTAATGTATAGTATACAAATATGTAACTATGTTGCTTGTGTTAATAATAAACTCCTCATGTGTTATTTTTTCAGTAAATTCACAAATACATCTAAATATCTTTAATTTCTGTTATGGTAATTTTTTTTCTTTTTGGTACCGGAGATTGAACTCATGACCTTGCACTTGCCAGGCAGGCACTCGTGCCACTGAGCTAAATTCCCAGCCCATGGTAAATGTTAATATAACCTACTTAAATAAAAAATTGGGGTGTCTTCAACAACTGTTAAGAGTTTAAAGGTAGCCTGAGACTAGAAAGTGAGAATCACTGTTCACGAGAGCCTAAGTGCATGGTGTATAGTAAGCTTTATTCCAAAGGAATCTGTAATGAAATACTGTTCCACTTTTACAGCATATGGGACTCAGTGGAGATTAAGAAAACATAGTACTGACATCATATTTACAGTGCTTTAGGCCTCAGCTTCAATGTCATTCTCTCAAAAAGTCCTCCTTGGCCTCTCTCTCTCTCTCTCTCTTTCTCTCTCTCTCTCTCTCTTTCTCTCTCTCTCTCTCTCTCTCTCTCTCTCTCTCTCTCTCTCTCTCTCTCTTCCACTGCCTCCCATCCCAGGTCCTTCAGAGGCCTTTTTTATAAAAATCTCTAATTATCGTAATTCTTAATTATCTTATTTCTATGTTTGTTTATTTTCCCTAGTTGCCACTTTTCTTGCCAGACACCAGGAGATCTGTTAAATCCTCTGTCTCCAACACTTAGACAAAGTCCTCACACATACTATAAGCTTAATTAATATTTGTTGATTGAAGGAAATGAGTAAATCTATTAAATATTTGCTTCTACAGCTATGAAAGTATATAAAACTGAGAAATCTAGAGAACACTTTAAAAAATGTATTTACCCCTCTTTTTTGACATATTAAACACTTCTTGAATATTAAAAGAGCCTCTGTTCTCCCTGTGGTTTTTCTTGTGAAGTTCTGTGATCATGCCTACTCCAAGTCTACTTGGACTCCCCTAGACAATTTTACTTCAGCATAAAATGGCACCTAACAGCAGACTTCAGGGGAACTCACTGGAGTACATCGAAGACCTGTAAAACTTGGTTATATATTTGACTGAAGTCAGATTTACTACAAATTTCTGTCTAAATTTATTCTATTAGCAGTACCTTAGCCTCAGATTTGACTACAATATCAAAAAGTTCCACACCTAAATACAAACACATGCACACACACACACAAGCACACGTACATACCACATACACACACATGTATGTATGAATGATCCTATGACAAGTACATATTTCCATCAAAAGAACCAATATATCCTAGAGAAAGGCCTTGAAGTGTTTTCATCTAAGCAGAGGACATTGATTAATGCATTTACAAAAAGTACATTATTATGTATGCGACCATCATTCTCTTGAGCAGAGGATCTGATCTTTGCCCAGTGCTTTTTAGGTCATCAAATTACAGCTGAGACTATGTCCCCCTAAATCTAAACAATATACCTACTATAAAAGTGTACCATAATTATAGCACTTGCTAAACATCCTTGTATCTGCCCTGGCCAAGAGTATATCCTTGCTCATGTCACTAAATGCTGAACCAAAGTGTTTCTATTTGTCAAACATAGATAATAACATCCATCCCAGGCACTCACCCCAAAGGATGTTATAAAGATAGATGAGATTAGTGATGGCAAAGCTCTTTGTGAAAGGTACTATTTAAATCTCAAATACTATTATTAGTGCTCTTTACAATTTCTCAGCTAATGGATCGTGCAACAGATGGGGCCTAAAAGACATTTAATATTATTGATACTTTTTAAAAATATTTTCTTCTTCCCACCTTTCTTATTTATTATTTAATAAAATTCTGGCTGTAATCTATATAGCAAGGAAAAATAGAAGGCTTCTGTTTTTGTTGTGAATTTGCCAAGATTACCTTATGCAGACAGTCTAAAAATGTATTACTTCTACACATTTGTAAATGAACTGAGGTATTATCAGTTATAACTGACACAGTTGGATTAAGCAGTTACCTGCATGATACAATTTCATGCAGATGAATGGACAGACTATAAGCTACTTTTCTTGCTTTTAAAATATTCATTTTAGAGTTAGTAAGGATATGGAGGAAAGCAAACACTTATACATTATTGGTATAAGTATAAAGTAGTATGATCATTATGGGAAACAGTATGGAGATTCCTCAAAATATCAAAAATGGAATCACTATGATCTAGCAATCCCCATTTCTGGGTACATGTTCAAAGGAAATGTGATCAGTGTGTCAAAGAGACATCTCTACTTCAACATTATTCGCGATAGCCAATACATGGAATCAGCCTAAGTGTCCATCAACCAATGAATGGATAAAGAAAATGTGACATACACACAATGGAATACTCTTCAGCTAAAAAAAGGGAAAATCTGAGGACTTTGTGTTGAGTAAAATAAAATAGGCATAGAGAGACAAATAGTCCATGATATCATTCATATCTAAAAATTGGAACTTGCAGAAGCAGAGAAGAAAATGATGGTTACCAGAGACTGGAGTGGTTGTGGGAGGAGATGTGGAGATATTGATATAAAGATTATATAATTACGGTTAAATAGGGGCAGTAAGTAAAGAGCTCTAATGTATAGAGTGGTAACTACAGTTAATGATAATGTACTGAAAATTCAAGATAGTGCTGTTTTTAATATTCTCACTATAAAAAACCTAGGTGAGGTAGTACATTTGCTAATTAGCAACATCAAACGATTCCACAGTGTACATGTACTTCAACACATCATATTGTACACTATAAATGCATACTTCAACATATATCGTATACTATGCATACATACCTCAACATGTCATATTGTATACTATAAATACGTACTTCAGTATATAATATTGTACACCATAAATACACATAATTTTATCTATTTAAAAACAACTTTCTATTTTGGTGTTTGTTACTAGTGAAATAAAAATGAAAGGAAAACTATATTGAATTTTATGTTAAAATGCTTCTCTGAGCTGTCTAACATGAACATTATAGTCTGAGCTGGTGAAATAGTATTATCTGATATATACTGTATATTTGCCATTCAATGAAGCAGAGGGAATGGAAAGGTTCTGTAATAGGAATGCTGGCCAGCAGGAAACAGAAGAAGCTAGGTGGGTTTAGATGTAGCAGGTGGGGAGAGATTACAGCAGGGATAAGAACAATTTTTAAAAAATTAAAAATGGCCTAATCCATAGACCTAACCCAATCACAATCTCATCTCCAGCACCGTGTTCTACCGCCTCACTTTCTGCTTATAACCACTCATTCCATTTTGAAGGTGACCTACTCTTCCTTTCATTGCAACTTATTTTTACAGTTAACTCACTGCCGTGATGCAGCTTTAACACTGAAACTACACCTGTAATTTGAGAAGGAAATGCCATAGAAGACAATTTACCTGGCTCCAAGATGGTTTGACTCAGTCTCATAGAGGAGAATACTGTTTCTGATGCAAGTATCCAATAAGCAGACTGCTGCTGCGTAGAATTTTAAAAAGAACAGGTTGTGCCTGTTTATTGCTGCTTGGTGTTGTTCCCAAATAAATGGATGCTAATTGAGAGAGAGTGTGGCTTCATATTTTGTGACACCCTGGGTATATGCTAGGAAGTCTCCAGAGAGGTGATTTAAATTAAAGCTAATGTTAAACTCTGCTTAATTAGCATTGCTGTAGAGGATTTCACTTTTCCCTGTTAGGGGAAGAATGTGCTATGTTACAGTTTTCCTGTTGCAAAATACTGAACTATATGATGGAGGTGAAGAAGTGATTTGGGAACTGAATGACTTGCTGGCAAGGGAGAACCAGACAGGATGGCATTTCACTAATTAAGATGGGTGATGCACTAACCAGATGGGAGGAATACAGAATGAAACAATGGAAAGAAATCCTCAGAATGACACCATTATTTTGGAAACTATTATAAATCAACTGGAGTTGGAGCCCTATAAGTAATTTCCATAAAAAATGTGTTAGATACGTCTGAGTATTTTGTGATTTTTTTTTAAAAAAAAGCATTAAAGGCACTACATGCTGAAATCCTTGAATTCCATATAATTCATCCATACCTGATGGAACCACAAAAACATAGCATACATGGGAATGTTCCATACTTTTGTCAAATACTGTCAATAAGCTCTAACGTTGAACTCCTTTAATCTCATACTTAACATTTGTTTTTGCTTTGTTCCTACTTACATAAACTGTGTAGCCTTTATGTATTAGATCAAGTTCCTTCCTTGAGTGCCTTTTCAAGAGGTGTCACATTGCCTTGCAGTCACCAAGTCATGTTGGTGACTTGCCTGCAGCAAACTTGGAAGCACAGGACCAGTATTTTATGAACTGGCCATGAGGCATTCATCTCTGGTCATTGCATAAAGTACAGCAAGGCCAGAGGTGTTTTCATAAATTCATAAGGGAACGAGTTGGCCAGAGAAAGAAAATCAAGCTTGTAGTTATCCTATAGTTCGCTAAGTTCACTGTTGTGCTCAGAGTCTTAGGTGAAAACTTCTGAAGTGGACCAGTACTTAGCTGCCTACCTCTGCCAAAGGACTACTGTCATTCCAGAAAAAAGGATGCAAACCAAAACGTACTCACCTCTCCTGCTCACAAGGAGCCAGCATGAAATAGGTACTGAGCTGCAGGAACAGGTGTGTTTGTACTTGGAGAAAGCAGCTAGGGATATGAAAAAGACTTGGCAGCTGGTGAAAAAGAAGACTGAAGTCGTGCCAGGCAAAGGGTGTTTTTCCCTAATTATGCAAAAGCTTTAATTTCATTGATCATGTTGTTCTCTTCTTTCTCCATCTAAATAATATGAGATATAAGTAAAAACACTTGGGGGAAGTCAAAATCATTGCCAGGGATACTTATTAAGTGAATGTTGGTCAAAAAACACTCCTTAGTGGATAACCTTGTTATTTTCTGAAGGTTTGTGAACCATGGCAAACTTAATTAGGAAAAAAAGGATGTAATAAAATAAGTTGTAGTTATTAGAGCTGAAAAATATGTCATTGGAAAGAGTAACCTCTAAATACAAGACCCAGTAAACATGAAAAGCTCTTTTTATGTTTGCACTGTTATTAAATTATTGGCATTCATTCCCTTATTTGATATAAATTCATCAAAGATGTATTTTGGGCCGGACACTGAGCTACACATTTAAAGCATAAGAATGAAAAATGCAATTTCTGTCTTCTGCAATAGCTCACAATCTAGGAATGAAAGATGCCCCATCCTAACTCAGTTGGGATATGATTGGGGCCACCGCTTAGATAGAACTTCATTTTAATGGAAAAGGTTAGTCTGTCCTTTCTTTTTATGTACAAATTTAATTTTTAAATTGAATCTTAGTTCAATTCTTCTCATGATTCATGGGAAACTTGGTACATGATTTGAATCGAGGGCAGGAACCTTGCTCACCCACGTATAATCATGTGACCCCAAAGGTCTCTATCTCCCCTCAGGATTGCTCTGTGACCCAATATGTTGTTCTGCATGATCATGTTTCCCAGATATACTCATCTTTTCTAAACCCAAATAAAGTACAAGACAGGAAACAGTAAAGTCAGAAAACCCCCTAACATTCACACAAAAAAAGAACAACTGTTTTAAAATATGTTGGTGACATCCCTGTCCTTTTCCTCAATTCTCTCCCATTCAAGAAAGCAATGTGTGCCAAGCAACCAAGGAGTTGAGGCTACCTTCTGACTCTACAGCTTGTGGTTGTGAACCAACATTACACATCTCTCCACACTGTCAAAAACTATCAGCAGTCCTCAGAGCTGGAAACAGCAGTCACAGAAAGAGGTTCCATGTCTCTGTTTGACTTACAAAATGTCAATCATTGTGTGGTCTCAGATACATTGACTTGCTCACTGTTTGGTAACATTGCGATGACAATGTGTTTTAAATATATGCTGGAAGGACAATTTAAACACTTGACAGCAGTGAGAGTCAAGACAGACCATATTTTCTTTTCTGAATCTAGTATGCAAGAGAATCTGCACATACTGCCAGAGTTTTATTGTCATTTACATAGTCTTCAAATATAAAAGTGTTGGTTAAGCAGACATTTTGCTGGTTGGTTTTACCTTGAGAGCCTGACATAGGGAGAATGGTTACTAGTTGAAAAGAACAAACAGTGCTAGGGGTAAGGGTTCAGTCTAGAGCTTTCCTGTTCATTTTACTCACTCTCTGTGTACCACTCCTTTTCTTAAACTCCACAACAGGCTACTGACTGAGAATTTGTGCCCTCAAAATGGTTTATGCAACACCCCAAATAAAATGGTCACTCACTGCATTAGAGAAGGTAGTCAAAGAAAATATAAAGAAAACAAAGGCACAAAACATAAGATGGCAGAATAATTTCTTGAAATAATGTGTATTATTCTCAAACTATTTTCTCTCTTCAGCCCCTTTTTCCAGAAAAAGACCTAAATGCTTTGGACTCCTTTGCTCCAGGGTGTTACCTTCCTGACTTTGTTTTCCAGAAATTATGAGCTCCTTGAAGATATTGTCTGTATTATACTATGGAGATGATGAGAAAGAAATTGGCCTGACACAGAGAGGAGGTTCTCCCTAATATGGAAAGAAAGTGAGGAACCTGAGAGCTGCACCCCATGCCTAGGCAGGGTTTTAATAGGGATGTCCATGGCCAAGACCGTCACAGAAACAGCAGCGCCGGCTGCTTCAAGGAGAAAACACTGTCTTAGACAAACAGCACATCAGAAGTGACCATACTGGGCCCGACAGGCTTGGCTTCCATTTCATGGGCAAAATTTAAACCTCTGTAAGGAAATAAAAGGAGCAAAATGAGAGCAAATACTGTATTTCCTACCAGTTTTATAACTTATAGAAAATAAACTAATATGACTTTTTTTATTTACACAAGTTTATAATTCCAAATTCTACAGTTCCAAATGCAAAGAATGTAAATTAACCATCTTTGTTAGCAGTTATTCTACTCAAATGGGTATCTTTTTCTCCCAGGAAATGTGTGGCTTCTTTCTTTGCAGGCTAACTGCCATGATTTTGCAGTCAGAAATCCTAGAGTCACGTTAGTTTCTTTTAATTCTATTCTACAATCTTTAACTGAGCACTGTTATAATTCAGATCTTAAATGTTCCCCAAAGCCTAGGTGTTGCTGGCTTGGTCCCCAGCTGATGGTGCTATTGTGAGATGTAGAAACAGGAGGTCGGTCCCAGTTGGAGAGAGGAGGTCAGTGGGGGTGTTTTCTGCCCTGCCCTTTCCTCTCTCTCTTTTTCTGCTTCCCAACCACCATGATGTGAGCAGCTTTGTTCTCATGCTTCCTGCCAAGATCGTTAGCCTCATCTCAGGTCCAAAGCGGCATGGCCCAAAGAACCTGGACTGAAACCTCTAAAATCATGAGCCAAAAGAAATCTTTCCTCCTTGTAAGTTGTTTTTCTCAGGGAATTTTGTCACAGGGACAGAAAGATAACACACACACACCATTTTGTGGTTGTGAAGAACTGTGTTATGGTTTGTGTCTAGATGTCCCCCCAAGCCTCATGCAGTCATGGAGAAGTGGGGTTTTTGGAGGTGGCTGAATCTAGAGTTTCTGATTAATTCATAGTCCAATTCTGGGAATAAAGGTGTCAGTGTTACACCCACCCTAGCGTGGGTAGCCAGCATACAATATAAGGGGCAGCGAGAGGCTTGTTTTCTCCCTCTCACCTTCCGCCTCCCCACCTCTTTTGGTGTCCTCTTTGGGTGTCCTCTGCTGCCATGAATGGTTGTCCCTCTGCCATGCACTACCCTGCTTTGGAGCCAGCAGATTATGGACTGAAACCTCTACAACTGTGAGTTAAATAAACCTTTCCTCCCTTAACTTTGAGTGTTGGATATTTTGTCTCAGCAACAAGAAAAGCAGCTAACACAAACTGTAATGGTTATAGTCTTCCCTGTTGATTAACTACCAAATTAGTCTGCCACAATTCCCTGGACACTGACTGATGATATGAAACTCTTAGGTCAATGACAACAGACTTTAAACCAGGCTGGCAATGCACACTGAAAAATCCAGCACTTGGGAGCTTGTAGCAAGAGGATTACCATGAGTTCAAGGCCAGCCTGGGCTACAAAGTGAGGTCAAGGCCAGTCTGAACTATATAGTGAAACTGCCTTAAAAAGATTAAAATAAATAAATAAATAAATAAGCACTACTTTATAACTAATGGCACAGCAAGCAGCATGAGGAATGAGCAGCCTGGGGTTGTCAGTTCCTCCTTGTCCTCAAGTCCCACAGAGGCAATACAGAGGGGCCCACGCGGATGTGCAGGAGGTCACATTTCAGGTAAGAGACACTGAACTTAGGGAGCTCAAATCTTTTTTTTTTTTTTTTTTTTTTGTGGCACCGGGGATTGAACTCACGACCTTGTGCTTGCCAGGCAAGCACTTAAGCCACTGAGCTAGATGCCTGGCCCAGAAGCTCAAATCTTTTATGGTGGACAGCAATTATTCTTGTTCTTTGCTTCAGAGAGAGGCACTATCTCTGACTTCAAAGAGTGTTTCCTGTACCACCCTCCTTGAAAATGCATTCTAGGACAAAAGATAGTCTGAATCTCTGTTCCTAAGATACACAGATATGTGAAAGACCCATAGAAAATTACCTACTATCCCGCTGTGGACCAGATCTCAAGATAAAAGGCAAAACAAATGCAACCACATCCAAGCACTGATATTTTAAATAGGTATGGATCACCTTGAGGAAGCCAGGAGCCACCATCCCAACCCCCTACTGGAAGAGTCAAAGAATGCTCGCTTGCTACGTGACTCCCTTCCCCATTTGTCCCTGATTTGGTCAATTTTACCTGAACAATTAATCTTATTGGTTGACCACAGTTCTGTCCCACCTCATGCCCATTTGCCTTGGGAGTTCCCAGGTATTCCCCATCTTGGACCCGCCTCACCTCATGGTTTTACTCTACAAAAGTCCCTCAAAAAGTCAGAATTTTTGGCAACCCACTCAGGACCCCTTCTGTCTCTCTCTCGGACAGAAGCTTTCTTTCTGTCAATAAATATATTCTGCTCATAAAAAAAAAATAAAGAAAATTATCTCCTAATAGTAAGTCTGCTGTTGCACCTATAGAAGCTAAAAATGCATGATCCCACACTCCAAGAATTCCCTAAAAGAGCTCAATTAGCGGATGTAGGATTATAAGCAAAGAAATTCACTTTTCAGTGCTTCTTTTTCTGTGATTATAAAATAGGAATGATATCTTCCCACTCACTGATTATTTTGAGAAATAAAGGAAAAAGAACAGTTTGACAAATGCTTTGAGCCTTATGATGGACACTCTAAAATAGGAGAACATCATATACAAACATACTGGGTTCTCATCACACGTTTTTTCTCTGATATCTTTGGAGGATGTGTGATAAACACACGGATATTTTATTCCGAAAAGGTGGAAATACTGACTGTTTCTGGTAAATGCTGTACATAAATTTAAGCCATTAATTTCATCAAATTATAAAGTTGGCTAAATAGGTTTAAACACTATTCTTATTGAAATCTCTGTTTAGATTTTTAAAAAATAAATAAGTTTTCCGTCTCCTTATTATACAACTTTGCAGCTGGGAAAAACTACTGTTCTGTGATCTTTGACCCCTTACAGCTCCTTCCCCTGTCACCCTCTCAGGCACATGGTTAGCAGGCCTCTATCTCTTCTGTCTTCCAGCTCAGGAACAAGGTTCTCTTCATTCAGTCTTAACTTCCTCTCTGCTGTGTGATGGGTTTTGTCATAAGATCCAACAAGACTTTATACAGGTACAAGAATCATAAGACTATACAACCTGACTTTAAACGTTTACTTGAATGTAAGTATAGAACATGCAGCACTATATGGTTAATTCTTCTAGTGATGTACCAATAGACAGTCTAAATTTGCCTGAAAATTGTTTATCTATATGTACTGTACATGAGAATGCCCAGGCCCACACTCCACATCAACATAGTCAGAATATCTGAGGATGGCTTCCAGAAATATGCATGGTAATATGCACCACAGGTGATTTTGATAGCCACTAAAATTTGAGAATCACTCCAGTAAAATAAAATAGAATTTCAATAATTCTATTCACCAATAGAATTTCAATAATTATGCTTTTCTTCTTATACCATCAAACACACAAAGCATCTACCACTAACTGAAATGCAAAGATATGAGAAAAGATATTTTTAATGAAATAAGACAATTTTGAAGAACTAAGTTTATGTTAACAACACACATACATGGTCTGATTTTCTTCATTAAAAAATTAGATACAGAGTCTAAGAGGATAAAATACTCAACAATAGGAAGACAGTACAATGCTCTATTTTGTAGTTGTTATACATGATCATAGCAAAAACTATTAAGAAATAGAGAAGATGCATGAAAAAATTTTAAATGTAGCAACAAAGTTATATCTATGTGATTGTAACTATATTATGTGCTTGGAAAAAGCTAAAAGAAGAAAGGTCAGAGTAGTAAGATAGTAGATAAGTCCTCTCCTCCCACTTTTTCAAAAATAAATCTAATGGGTTTTTTAATAATTTAAGCTAAAGAAATAGACACTGGCAGCATCTGTGAATCCTAACTGCAGCCTCTGTCTGACAATTCTAAGAAAATTGACAACACTATTTTGCAAATATTATGAAACAAGAGAACAAATGCAGGTGACTAAATTCGTGTACCTTGATTTCTAAGCATACATTTCACATTAATCTCATCACCTTTCCACTAATACCCATCCACTTATCAACAAGATTTCTTAACACATGACTTCAGACTAAAAATCACATATTCTCCTTCTCCTCTCCCCTACTGCTCTCATACATCAGCATCTTCCAGCCACTGTATCTCAAGGGGTAACTCAAAAAATTCACTTTCTAGAAAGCAACTGTATTGTCCTTCTGTAGAAACCCACAGGTCATATAGCTAAACCTCAGAATTCACAATGTATTTTTTCTCTGCAGTATAATGGTCACCAACTGACCTACCGAAAGTGGATCTATTTTTGTTGTAGTTGTTCCTCTTACTAAAATTTCAAGTTAGGAAAAAAAGAATCGTGGAAGTCAAACCCCAGTCTTTGTACAAGCAAGGCAAGCAATTCGCCACTCAGCCATGCACTCCCAGGCCTCATTCCTTTATTTCATACACAACACTGTATCTTCTGTTGGAAATGCCATGAAATACTGATCAGAATGTGAACTACACAAAAGCACTGGCAAGAGGCTACACAGTGACCAACTTCCAGCCAGAATTCTGTTCACCAGCTGTGTTCTTTGGATATCACCGTATAATGACTGGAGGAGAATGTACATTCCCTTGTTGGAAGAAAAATTCTGCTATATGTTTGCCCATTTTCAAAGTTCCTTAATTGTATGATTTTATTACCACATTGAAAATGCCTAACCAACAATACAGATGAACTATGCATGTGTAATTTTCATTTCTTAGTGATTTCTTGACTCTATTAGGAACCAAAGAAGCTAGATCAGACTGAATTAAAACTGTACTCCTAGTGCTTGATTTCTTCAGTACACACAAACTCCTGAACGTAGTATGGCTTGTATTTTCCTGTTTAAAGGTAACAGTCTTCAACGCTAACATCAGTCCTACCCAAACACAATTCCAAGGAGACTCAGTAATAACAATGTTAGCACCTCTGGAAATCACATAGCTTCTTCAGGATATGAAGTAAAAAAAAAAAAAATGTTAAGTTGGCACTACATAGTTACAAGTCCTTTCAATTTGTGAGCGTCAAAGCTAACATATACAAGTACCTTGATATACCTAGCACACTTGTGTATCAAATGAGTCATAAATATTATCACCATTGTTTCTCTAATACAAACTCAGAATAAAGAAGAAATTAATTGAACATTAAGTGGAGTTGTGGAAAACCCAAAGTAATGTACCAAGTAAACGTCAGACTAGTTACAAAACTGCTTTCTTAGCTAACACTTACCCAGCTGAACCA
>RJWT010022191.1:0-17282 GCA_004365215.1 Cuniculus paca
TGAAATAAGACCTCTTTAAAGAAAAAGACCCTTGATATTTTTTAGGAAAACATACCATTCCAAAAAGTCACTTCTCATTCCTGATAGATATGTCCAGGCAAGCATCAAAAGAGAAGTGCAAATAAAAAGTATAAATTATTTAACCCAGGATGCTACGGGCAGAAAGCAGCTAACGGAATCCCCTGGGCCACTGAAGCTTCCCTCCAACCTTCTCTTTCCCCACTCTCTTTCCAGCCCAAGTTTCTGGGAAGAATCTGGCAGCATTTGTGGATCAGAGGCCCACTAGCACAGGCACCCTAGGAATTCAGGCTAAAAGTCTTCTCCCCTACCAAACCATCCTCACCCTTGGAACCAAATGGAAATAAATAGAGAGCTATGCAAATGTCAGTACAATAAAGGATTAAGAGTCTGCAAGAGCCACTCAAGTTCACTGGGGTCTGAGATGAAAAAGTCCACCAATGTCCAACTTGGGCATCCTCAAAGGCACGGTCAAAGCACCCCCTCTGGCAGGTAATAATCAGATGATGCTTTGAACAGGCTACAAAGCTTTCACGGATCAGAGTGGGGAAGAGGTCTGAAAACAACTTGCTGAAGTCTTTCTACACAGAAGATAAGAGATTATGAGACCTCCCTCAATCATACCAAGGGGAGAGAGACGACATGAGCACAAAGACAAGCATCCAAACATCCAAAGTTTTTTGGTTTTGTTTTATTTTGTGTTTTTTTTTAATAAAGAAAGCCTGTAGAAGGCAAGCTCGGTGAAACACCTATTTAGAGAAAAACAAGACTTTTCTATTAGATGTCTGCTTTTTTTCTAAGAGCAGACTGAAAAAGGGCAGCCCAGTGGAGGGAAAGAAAAATATCCTTGGCAAGAAACAGCTTGTCCGAGGGCCACCAGGCACTCACACAAACTGCTCTGCTCCTTGCCTTGGCGAGAAGTCAGGCACATCCTGGTCATGAGAATAACTCCCTGGTGAGTCAGGCTGATCCCCAGGGCAGCCTAGGTGCCCATCCCCCAGAACACATGACCAGAGTCAGTTGCAGGAATCAATGCACCCAGAGGATGACAAGAAACTAGCTGGCCACCATTTTTATTAAAGCCAAGACATGCATGCAGTCTACTCTTGGTTTCACCTTCCTCCTTTCCATCCCCACCCCCACAGTCTCAAGCTACCAAGAAACCAGCAGCCCAGCATAGCTCCTGTAATGGAGAACAACCCACAGTTCCCTGGCTACATCTTTGACTTAAAGAGGTGGTTTCCTGTTTGTTCAGGTCCTTTTCCCTTCCAGGCATCCCCTCCTCCAGTCCTCCTTATCACCAGCCCTCCACACAGCAGCAGACCTCTAGATCTCCCAAATCATCCTCTCCCACTGTGGTCCCACACGGGGATCCAGAAGACACGGGCCTGGGAGGAAGTGCAGTGCCGCTTTTCTAGAAACATAACCTTGACACGAAGTCAGTTTATAATCACAGCCCCAGGGCGTGAACAACCTTCCTTCTCCCATCTCTGGCTCACAAGCTGGAGCTTGATAAATGACACATAACTAATTGGAGCTATAAAGGCAGCAGGGAGGGGTCCAGTGTCTCCCCACAGAAGGCAAACACATCCCTGATCAGCAACCGCATCAGGAACCACAGGCAGGGCCTGGGAGGTACTTCAGGTCTCTGCTAGGTTCACAGGCAGGTAGTTACAATGCCTGGGGTCACTGGTCTAGGATCAGAAGTGCTTGAGACCCCACCCAGCCCTACTGATTCAGCAACCCTCTAAATGGAGCTCAGGAATAGGTATACTTTTAAAATACCCCAGATACCTCTAATGCAGCTTATTTGGGCATTCCCGAATCTAGTCCATTCCCCTGCTTTCAGGCTGGACCTATGACTAAATTAGAGGGGCGAGAGGGGCGAGAGTGACTCGCTTTTTTTGGGTAGGACGGGAAAAGATCTGTCTTTGGGGATTTGGTGTGACCGTTAAGACTCTGTGTTGTGCAGATACATGCTTCAGTGTGGATGAATCTTGCAAACGATATGCTAAGCGAAAGAAGCCAAACAAAAGGTCACATATTGCATGATTCCATTTATATGAATTACCCACGAGAGGTGAATCCACAGAGACAGAAAATAGATTAGTGGTTGCCAGGGGGAAGGCAAGAGGAGGGAGTAACTGTGAGGGATCTTCTTTGAGAGTGATGAAAATATTTTGGAACAGAGCTAGTTGTTGCACGATATATACATGCACTAAATGCCACTAAAGCGTTCACTTTACAATGGTTAATGTTATGTAAATAACCTCTCTGCCACCTGGGTAAAACACTACACCTTTGGAGTACAGACCCAGTACCTAGGAACTCCCACTCTTAAGAGGTGCTTCTTTCATCTCATCTCATCTCATCTCATCTCATCTCATCTCATCTCAACTCATCTCATCTCGAGCCCTCCTGCTACCAATATATGCAGCTAGCATGAGTCATAGAGGAGGCAGACTGGGGATTGGGTCTCTGGCCAAAGCAATCCTTCAAAACACTGTCAGCAGCATCTGCAGAGCCATAGCATCCGCATAAGCCCGGCTGTCCCCAGTTGGAGTGATGACCACAGGCTCAGGGCTGGCATCCAATGCCAGCTCATGGCAATCACCACCACCCACACCTTGACATACCTCGGTCTTTATCAAACATCACCTCCCACGCCTATTTGTCTCTCAGCTCCCCAGCGTGCCCTGGAGAGCTAAAGAGGTAAAATGATTTGCCTCCTATTATTCAGAGTAGGAGGAAGAATCTGCCGCCACCCAATCCTCCAGCTCAGGGCTGCTATAAATAAAAGGAAGGAAATAAATTGCTTGTTGCATAAAGGTACTGATTACTCATGCGTTCACTTATCAGTGAAGTATGCACTAAGGTTCACAAGGTGCCAGGCACACCCTATGGGCTCTTTAATGATTTCTCAACTGTAAGAATATAGAGAACACTTCTGGGGGAAATTAGTGTTGTAAGTCTAAAACAACCATGAGAATTTTCCAAGAAAACCACTGAAGACTGTAAGATCCTTGAAGCTTATTTAGGAAGAAGACAGCCTTCATTGAATGGGTCAAAAATGTTCTCTCCATTCATTTTTTCTGCTGGTTACCTCCTTCTCATTGGTCAACTCAAAGCTCAGGATGTCCTAGACACCCACGGCTTGATGTCCTCACGCCTCCCACACAGCTTCTTTCCAGAACACAGTATGAGGCGGTACAAACAAGGCAGTCTGGCTCATTTCTCAGCTGCATTAGCAGCAAAATACAAAGAAGCATTTTTAAAATTCTACAATGAACTATAAAACAAATATCCTGTCCTTCAACTCTGAGGACAGAGGCAGCCACTAAATGCCCCAAATGGTATGATACCATGGGCCTTGCAGAAACCACAGACAGATTCCCCAGGTCCAAGAACAACAAGGTTTTCTCAAACCATGCGACCTAAATGCTAGGCATGCAAATCACCTCCTAGTATCCCCTTTCAAGACGGTGTTCTTGTTATATTTAGAAAGCTCATTACACTCCCGGACTCTCCCCCTCAGGAGAGCTGAAATCTAGTTTATGAAGGCTCCCCAAAGACAGTGAGGTTGGAGAATCTCAGCACACACATTTGACTTTGTATTGGCCCAAGATACTCCCATCACCCACAGAACTCATTACCCACTCTCCTGACAAAGTTACATGGCCCATTTTACAGATGAGAAAACAAAAGAAGAATGCCCTTGGACTAAAGTTTGGTATTCCAATAGTTTTGTTTTTTTTAATTATGCCTTTTCCTTCCTCTTTGCCAAAAGGATGAGAAGCATATTCCTCACTGACTTACAGTTCAGAAAGTGTCATTCCTCACTGACCCGAGGGTGGACTTTATGTGCCAGCCACACCCTGTAGGTGAGCCAGTCATTGAGCATGTGCTGTTCCAGAAAGGTTCCCTGTAACAGAGCCTCTGACAAAATGGAGCCATGAACACAACTGCCCCATTCTTTACTAGTGGGTAAGAAAAAGAAGATGCCAGAGTCATGAAGCTCAGAGAACATCCAGATCTAACTGTTACCTTTTCCTAGAGAGGTTCAACTCAGAAAGAGATGAGACGAGTGCTCCAGCAGTGCCTTAAAACACAGGCCCATACCAGGCCAATAGCATAGAAAGCACCCCACAACAGAATCAACCAGCTGCCTAGCACTCCAAACCAGCGCCTGCCTGTCTTCCAGAGATTCGCCTAAGAACCCAAGCCATTTCTATGAGCTCTTAAGACAGTTTCAGACCATCTACCTCCCTGACTCCCTTATTTGGATACACAGCTTCACCATAAATAGCTCACTCACTTTATTCATTCAATAAGTATTTATTGAGCACTTACTGTAAACCAGATGCTACACAAGGTGTTGGGAAAACAGCAGACTTCTAGGCCCTGCCTTGTGGCTCAATTAGTAGAGGAAAGATGCATGTAACAACAATTTCAACAAATAATGATAGAATTCCATTTGTTAAACAGAGGGCTTCAAGTGGGGGAGCGAGGGATACTGCAGGCAAGACTTGACTTGTTTGCTCCCAGATAGCATAAAGATGAGGAGGGAGGGATGGAGGGGTAGGGGGAGAACAGAGCCCTGAGCCTAGGGAAAAGAAGAACAACAGTCAGTCATAGGAAGGGTCCTGGGACTTGATGCATTTGAAAAGTTAAAAGACCAGAAGAGCCCAGGAGGTGATGAATTACATAAGATTTTGGGTTGTTTGGGCAGGATGGGGGTGTGTGCACACGTTTCATAGCAACAACAGTGACAAAAAAAAAAAACCTACGGATCAGCTGGGCATGGAGGTACACAACTGTGATTCTGCCTATTCAGGAGGCTGAGGCAGGATGATCACAAGTTCAAGGTCAGTTTAAGCAACTTAATAAGACCCTGTCTCAAAATAAAAACATAAAAGGGGCTGGGGATGTAGCTCAGTGGTAGAGTGTTTGCCTAGCATGTGTGAGGCCCTGTGTTAAATCCCTAGCACTACAAAAAGAAAAAAAAAAGAAAAGCTTCACATCTCTGCCTTAGAGAAAAGATTCCACTAGATTATGCAAGAGAGGCAGTTGTCATAGTAAATGTGAAGCAAGTCAGAGCCCTAGTTTGAGTGTCAGTTTCCACAATTCATAGCTATCTAGCTCTGGGTAAGTTGCTTCACTTTCTAAGCCACAAGCTACCTCTGTGTGAAATGAGATGCGTAATAATTCCTACTTCCTAAGTTTGCAGGACTGTTGCTAGATGCAAATGAGATGTAAACCATGAATGTATTTCATAATATCAACATCCATAAACATCATTTCTTTTCATGTCCAAAAGGCTCTCTACCAAAATAGGCCATTCTTTACAAAATGGCACACACGAAAAATTAACATGTGCATCGCCAGAGTCAGGACACAGACACCCAGAAGCAAGTAGTGACATAAACACAACAACAAACACCGCATGTTTGAGCCAATCTCAGAACTGGTGGCCAAGTGACATTTTCAGGCAGTCTTCCTCACACTCCCGGTCGCACTCAGGCAGGTGGAAGACTACCTCTAAGCCCCAGGACTTCAGTGCTTCCCTCACCCCAAAGGGAAAGCATTTCAATACCACCTCCTTAGCCAAAGGCCTCCTCAGTGGCTCCTTTCCCACAGTAGGACAGAAGCTACACAGCAGACTACTCGAGGAGAGCACATCAACCCCCCAAACTGTGGCCAACATCTCAGTGACAGATGGCCTCAGTGCTACCAGGAGGGCCAGGCGGCTCTCCAGTGCACCCTTCTGCTTGCCTCACTCTTGAGCTTTGCTTTGGAAGCTCTTTTGCCTCTCCCCAACTTCCCACATCCACTCCTCAGTGTCTCTCTTCCAGTCACTCAAGGCCTGCTTCCTGCGGTAACCCTCCTGTCACCAGCCCCCAAGGCACACGGTGCCAAATTCAGCAAACCCCCATGTAGTTAACTGCAAGATTTTTTTTTTTAACTATCCAGTAAGAGAATTTCAGGGAACTAAATATACACAGATGAGGTAAGTAATAGGTAATGGGTCTCATGTTACTCAATTAATTGAGCACAGGTTTAAAAAGCTCAAGTCCTCCCATACACTCCCTGCTTTACAGGGCACCCCCCCCAGCTCTGTTCTGCTGTGTCCTCACTCCATGCATTGGATTCCACTGCTGAGACCCTCAGGAAGCCCAACAGGTCAGCCCTGCGTTTCTCGCAGGTCCTAGGACAGACAACGGGCTCTGTCTCACGTGTATCCTCTGGGCTAATGGACAATGAGGTGCGTAGCTATCTAGGCCCTTCACCCTGGATATCGTAGATAACCACTTGAGTGTCTCCAGTGACAGCCTCTGAACTAGCCCTTCTTTTAACCCAAGTCCTCCAGGCACAATCAGATCAGCCCAGCTTCCCCACACGCAGGCCCCATGACCGCGGCACAAAGGTTCCTAAGAGTTAAAAATGTTACTGAGGCACTATTTCTCAGCCATCAGTCCACCAAAGTAGGATGGAACTCACCTCAGTGCCTCCAACATACTAAAATTCCAACTAAGGACCCACTCATTGGTTCATACCCTTATTAATCTGTATGACAGCCACCATGGCCTCCCTCCAATGCAGTTATTGGGGAAAGGGGTTCTACTCAACAGGCTACTCTCTTTTCTAATAACTGAAGCCCTACCAGCTACCTTCTTCATTTTTTTTTAAATGAAAGGGAGGGGTAATAAAGAGCACGCTGGCCTCTTCATGGTACAAAACGCATTTGATAAACGTACATCTTTTTATTGCCCTTGTCTGCCACTCAGATTTCGGATATAATCACATCAGCCTGCCTTTCTGAGAATTCGTAGCTGTGTTTTTAATCTAATTCAGGGGACTGCAGATAAATCATCGTGAAGGGTCCCGGTTTTCCAAGCCAAGAGCCTGCAGCGGCTGCAACAGCAATGGCATGCTAAGCTAAAGGGCCGGCCAGGAGGGGGGCGGGGGCTTGCATGCAGTGATGAAGACCACACGCCTCTATTGTTTGTCTTTGTGCCAGTCTGAGGGCTTGAAGGGATGAAAGACAGACCCGGCTGCATTGAGGTAAGTCAACAAGCACACAGGAAGCAAAGGGCAGGGGCGGGGAGATGGCTTCGCTGTTAAAGCACTGTTTACATCTTTCACTGCTACACAGAACGCACACATGGGCTCTGCACAGCACCTCGGCACAGCCTGGAAACCAGGGGACTGTCTGTGACGGGCCAGGGCACAAGGGAAGGCACAGAGGTGTGGCTGCCCTTGTGCATGGTCAGCCTTCAAGGCCTAAGTGACCAAAAGGAAGAGGTAACTATGCAGAGGCATCCCCCAAGATGACCTCTGTGCCCACCTGCACTCCATAGTGCTCTGATGGGCCCCTCCTTACCTAGGAAGAAGAGCCACCATCTTCTGACCCTCAACTTGACAGTCAATAGCCCAGCCCCAGAATCCAAGGTTTACAAAGCCCTCAACTCTTGCTTTCACTCCCTATTTATGAAGCGTACCTTGCTGGCCTTTGCTCTAACTTCTCTCCTGGGTGAAACAGGGGTTACCTCTGGCTGGGAAAGGCCTCCTGCAGCCCATCAGAGCCATGCGGGCTATGCAAGAGCCAGAAGCCACATGTAGCTATTTAAATGTTAACTTACTCAAAAGGAAGTAAAAGAATTCTTCAGTCACGCTAGCCTCATTTCAAGTGCTCACTGGCTACATATGCCCATAGACATACTGGACACACAGACACTAAACATTATGGCAGAAACGCCCATCCACAGTGCTGTATTGAAGGATCTGCCATGAGGTAAGGGACACAAGGTCACCAAGCTCTTAGTAGCAGCACCATGGGCATGGATGTACCATTATAATTAGCAATTACCCATGGCTGGCTGTGTGGCTCAGTGGTAGAACACAGGTTTAGCATGTACAGGGTGCTGGGTTCAACCTCCAGCACTCCCCACCTTATATAAAAAAGGGTGTATAATGTGTGTGTATTTATGCAGGCTTTGTGTAGAATAATGTAGTATTTGACATATACCTTTACGAGTATAAATAATTAAAAATTACTCAGTAGATAATAGAAATTTGTAATTATTTTTTAATTCACTACTGTGGTTTTGATTGTTATAAAGTTCTATCTTCATAGAACCCACCCTAACATGCACAAAGCATTCCTCATGTTTAAATTTAAAAACTCAGCATCTCACAACAACATAACATGAACCCAAATCTCGATCACAACCAGCAGCCCACCTTGCCTTCTCAGGGTTTTAGCATCATCGGCCACTTTGATGCTAGAAGGCCGCCCGGGCCACTTCTTCGAAGGCCTAAGGTTCACAGGTCGATAAACCAATAAATTAGGTCGAAATTAACTGTGGCTCATTTTAAACTGAGGGAAATTGATTTTTGCATGTACGTGGCTGGACTGAATATGCCATCTGCCCGCAGATTCTGGCATAGCTAGAGCCTACACAGGAAGATCCCATTCTCATAAACAAAGAGAGCACCTCCCGCCACCCAGACCACTTTTGGAGAAACATTAATCCCAAATTCAACCCAAAAGGTAGGGCACTGTCCTTTACTTTCCATCACATTTATCTAAATCTAAATAAATGAAGGAAAAGTCAATGTAATCTCCCAGTTTTAATACAACTCTATGCAGCCAACTCTCAATGATCTATATTTGAATTATTGTTGAATATTCTAAACTCCGAACTGGCTTTCTCTGAACACATTTATGCCAGCCATTTCCCCAGTCAGCAGCTCAAAGAATGCAAACTCATTTTAATATTCACCTAAGCAAAATTTAATTCAGAAGGTAAACTGATGCTTTAAAGAAAAAAAAAAAAAAGGACTAAATACATAGCAAAAGCAAACTAAGGGAATGCCTGCGCTCCAGATTTGAATGCCTCTGTGTCCCTCCATTACAGTCGACAGGACCGAGTTGGCTCCATTCACCTCTGCCCTGGGATTAAGCAATGACACTACAAAGATGGCTGTGATCTCTACAGAGGAACACACTAAAATCTGACGATGAACTGTGCCTACGACATACACCCTTTGCCTTAAGATTTTCATTGTTGTTAGGATCTACTTTGTGGATCCCAATTCTCAAAGCAATTTATTAAGCATACTATTAACTTCATTTTACAGACTATAATGAAAACACTCTCAAAAAGAACACAAGTTAAAGCCAATCTCCAGGATCTCTTTATTCTGATGTTCTCACAGACCTGGGCTTTACATCTGTAAGGATGAGCGGGTTTCATAATGCTGCCCTCCTCACTCACAGGAACCCTCTGGGAGAAATGAGAGAGCTTTCTTTCACCTTGCCTGGAGAGGTAACCATCTGTTTTATACTATGACACTTGAGGTAACATCCTATTTTCAGTCATGCCACAAATATATTTTAGAGCTAACGTTAATCTCATTACCCATAACACCAGAGGCTACAGGTAACAGAAAGACACTGATACTTCAAGCTTGAATTTTTATGTACATACATGTTATATATGCATAGAATATTTCTGGAATGATATACAAAAATCTGATGACAATGGTTGCTGAAAAGGGGACTAGGGTGAACAAGGGCATGAAAGACAGGGAAATATATTTGTCACTACAGACTCCTAGGCACAAATTTTGTACATTACCTCCTGAAGGTCAAGTAAACAAATTGGATGGCTTTTCAGCTCATCCCTTTAATTTTCTTTTTATTTACTTATTTTTAGTATTACATGTTTGCAGTATATAATGCTCACATTCATTTCAAGGAGTTGGACCATGTACATAACACATAATAATTCCTTTTTCTTTAATGTCCTTCCCTCTTTTCCCTCCCCTCCACCTCTTGGTCCCCAACCTTCTTGCAAAAGTTCTATCATCCCTTTAATTCTCAATCTCACTCCTCTAAGGATTCCTTTTCTCCATTCCTTCCACCATTCAAAGTCCCCACTCTCCAGGCAGGCTCAAGACATGCAAACTACTGATGAATCAAACAGCAGCCAGAGACAGGACAAAACTCAGTAAGAGAACCTGAGTGTAGCCAAGAAGTTTTTCAAGGTCATAACCCTTACTGAGCCAACCTAAGATGCCAAGCAAGTCTTTGCCTACGTAGAAGCCAATTTAAAACACCAAATGCTTTGTCTTTTCATCTTCATTTGGAATCACACAGGTCAAATATCCTAAGTTCAGAATCAACTGACCAATTTCTTTCCCCAAGCAAATGTATCATGCAGGAATCCACAGAGAAGCGATCCAAAGCCAAACAGTATTCCGCCCCCAAAGGAGGGCCTTTGTCCCCGGGCCTTGTGCTGTAACAGACACTTGATTTTCAGTCTCAAATCAGGATACTGAATACTCCCTGGCCTCTAAAATGCAAGAATTATGAAAAGAGAGCTTGTTGAAAACAAAATGAACCTGTAAATCCTATTAGGCTTTGCACTTCATTCCAAATGATTTTTCCCCCAAAACAATACCATCAGTACACACCAATATGATAGTCTTTAGAGGGATGATTCTGTAAAATAAATCCTACCTCTTCATTCAAAATAACTCTCAGATAGCATAGGAAAATCATGGCTTCACCACACAAGGGCCAGGTCACACTGAGCAAGCCAACTCGTTTCAAAATCCGTTTGTGTGCTCACCATGGTCCTCTTCATAAAAATACCTTTTACATAACTTGAATATGCTCCCTACCCTTCAGGCTTCTTTTCTTCCACGTGTGCAGTTGGTTCACAAATATTCATTAAGGGCCTCCAGTGCCAAGAAACACAGAGAAGAGCTACATTCATGCCCTCCAGGAGTACATAGGGTGGTGAAGCAAGTATAACAAGGGGCAGTCAGAGCTGGAATCAAGCTCAAAGAACTCTTTCCACTGGACCCTGGGAATACCAAAAGGTACTGTGTGACACTGAAAAATGGACCAGGGGTTCTCAGGCCAAGGAAAGAGTAGGGAGTGGTAAGGACAAAGCAAGTATGATGGCACAGAGGCAGGGAGCCGACATGAAATCAAGAAGAAATCACAGTAGCAGAAACTATGGAGTCCCTCTTCTTGAACTTGGCCTTTTAAAGGAAAGGTTTAGCTAACATACCGTTATTATGAACATTACCTCTCAGAAATCATGTCAGAAGCCAGTCTCCCATTGCTAGAGATTTTCCTAGCTGACTCCACAAGTTAGCAGGGCAGAGGGAAAAGAATTGCTATGGACTCCAAAGCAGGCTGTTTCTCAGATACAAATATACCTTACAAAAGCCTTCCTTTCCTTTCCTTTTCCCATCTCTGAGGCTGGTGGCCTCCCACTCACCTCTCACTTCCAGCCTTGCTCTGTGCAGCTAGAGTAGAAGTCATGAAGCTGCAGAACGCCTGTGCCCCTTACCATTCCATCCCTGGAGTCCCTTCTGTTACACAGCCCCCTAACGTACCACTCTGCATCCAAGTTCACTGTTCCCATGTGGTACATTTACATGCCTGTATTTGCATCTGCTTCATCTCCTCCTTAACGTCTAAGTTTGCTGAAAGCAGGGATAAAAATCTTATTTCCCACCTCCTCTCTATCCTCAGAGCTCCATTCAGAAAACACTACAATTGAAAGCTGAAAGAGACCTGGACGTGATGGCTCATACTTGTAATCTCAACCACTCAGAAGGCCAAGGCAGAAGGATGACAAAAAAAAAAAAAAGATTTTAAAAGGAGCTTGGGGGGCTGTTGATGTAGCTCATTGCTCACTGAGTTCAATTCCCAGTATTGGGGGAGGAATTTGAATGGGGATTATGAAGTGGAACCTGACATACAGTTAGAAGTAGAATGACTGTATCCAGACACTTTTGAGAGTGAAGGGAGCACTAGCATAGCTGGGTCCATCCCAGGAGAAACAGGCAAATGATCATCCTTGCTAGAAAGGTCATTCCAAAGAGATGTGAGTTATACCGGAGCTCCAAGGAGACCCAGACCCCTGCTGTCACTGATTCCTGTGATTGA
This sequence comes from Cuniculus paca, assembly GCA_004365215.1. NCBI lineage: Eukaryota > Metazoa > Chordata > Mammalia > Rodentia > Cuniculidae > Cuniculus > Cuniculus paca. The sequence continues at coordinate 11,990 of RJWT010022191.1, forward strand.
AGGCTCTGAACCAGATGGAATTTGCAGCAGAAAACTTATACAAGAAAGTTCTTCCATCTGACTCAAATCTTAAAGATTTAGGTTAATACCACTTTTCATTAACCTCAGGGCAACAAAGAACAAGGATTTAGGAAAGCAGCCACAGTCTTCACCATTCACCAGGAATGTCTCATTATGAGTTCTGTGGCTAGCTCTGCACCCTTCGGCTGAACCAAACTCAGTCTGCCTGGCCCAGAAACATAAAAGCTGAAGGATCTGGAATGGCTCCCAATGAGAACAGAGTTCATCTCTAACTTGCCCCAAATCCACAAGAGATTTTCACAAGCCAAACCCAAGGAAGAAATGGCACCTGTGTGCATATTTTTGAGACCAGAAAGCTTCTCTCCCAACAAAAATTATGGCTTCATGGAACCTAAGCTCTGGGAAGGATTGTCCCCCTACACACACACTCCTGGTCAAAGAGCAAAGCAGAGCAGGGCTGGCTGGAGAGACTCAGTGAACAAGGGAGTGTTTATCAGCTCCAAGGTGGTGTCCCTGTGGTAAGCAAGGGCCTTGCTGACTTCCTCTCAGCAAAACAAAAAAGAAGTTTCAGATGCAGGGGGGATCCAAGAGCTGGTGGACTGCAGCAGCCTGAGCTGCCCAGTAGGTACAGCCCTGGCACAGGGGTGGTGGTGGATGAAAGCTAAATACTCCCACTCATTCATCTTCACCCAGTCCCCCCCTTTAGAGCCATATATATTTTTTATTCTAGAAAGAAGGTATTTAAGAAGCACTGTATAAAAGGCACTGTGACTTTCATCATCCAGGGGTCAATGAGACAATGCAGGCAAAAGCTAAAGACCTCATTATGACCTTGGGTTAGTCACTACACCTGCCCCAGTTTCAATTTCTTCAGCGAGAAAATGACACAACAGGGTGACATGGTATATAAGGTTTTTCCTGGCTCCAGGGATTGAACACTGAACTGTACATATTTCCTGAAGGGAAGAATTGGCTACAGCAAAATCGATGAAGTAAAGCAGAACTCAGGCTAACCGTTGAATTTCTACTTTAAACGAGAACATTTTGACTCCGGGAACGGTGCATGTTTACCACCTCCACTGGTCCTACCTTTTCTCCCCCCTGCGACCTTCTAGTTTTGCTGATGGCAATCTTAACCGCAGGACTGGGAGACTCATGAGGCAGTAACACGGGCAAATTAATTTTGCCGATGCTGATATTAACCTACAAACTCAGTTTGCAATTCCTTGCAGTAAGTCTAGCCATAAAAGTAAAATTCATGTTACTTATGATCTAATAAACCCATTGTCTGGATAGAAATAAATCACTTAGTGAATAATAATCCCCATCAAATTTCTTGCAGTCTTTTTAAATACCCAAGTACCATGCGGGATATTCTTGCTCCAAATAAAGTCATTAGGAGGGTGCGGGGTGGATTGAACCTCACGTCCCCACGAAAATAAAACACAAAAAATTCAGCCCTGACACTTTACACAGAGACAGAGACAGAGACAGAGAGACAGAGACAGAGAGAGCGAGACTCTTCTTTTGACTACACTTAGGTGGCTGCCAGTCTTCCGGGTTTGCCCACCTTTATTGGGGTTCAGCACGGGGAGTGGAGCCCCTTCCGCCTGCTGTTCCGTGTAAGCGCACTGCAACTGCAGGGCGCTCGCCTCCACTACCAACTGGTGCGACACTAAAGAAAGCCCTTGTTTTATCCAGAGATAAAAATGAGGCTAGACCCTCTTGTACCTGCCGGAACTACCCCGGTCTGCACACACCCTAGGGAAATATGCACAGCACCTGGCGAGTTACCTGGAATAGGTTCGCTAAGACGGACAGGAAGAAGGAAAGAACACCGCGATTCAAGCGCTGACGGTTGTACTCATGTGAGGGGGGAAAAAACAAATGCAAGCCGGGAAGTCCCCGGAGGTGCCGGCACCTGGGAGACGACCGCAAAGGATGGATGCGGGGGTGAGGAAGTGCAAGGAGAGGGAAGAGCTGGAGGGAGGCGGGTAGCAGCAGCCCTGCTCACCTGTCCGTACACCTTGATGGGCTGGGGCTGGAGGGCAGCGCTCCGTCGCGTCCGGAGCGGCTTCTGCTCCGCCGGGCTCGCCCCCCTGGCATCCCCGCGCGCCCACAGCCGCAGCTCGCGCGGGTCGCCCTGCACCACGAGGAAGCCCCGCTCCTGGGGCAGAGGCGCGCGGCCGCCGTGCAGTCTCGGAGTCCAGTCCTCGCCGAGAGCCCCGGGCGGCAGCAGCGCGACCAGGGTGAATAGCAAAGGGAGTCGCGACTCCCTCCTGCTGCTCCGTGTCGCCATGTTCGGGCGAACGCTACTGCAGGTGGCGCCGCCGCCAGGAGAGAATGTGCAGCGCGAGGCCGGGAGAGCGCCGGCCGGGGCGCGCGCGCCGCTCCCGCTCCCGGGGCTCCAGGCCGCCCGCGCCGCTCGGGCCGTCTCCGCCGCCGCCGCCGGGTCCCTCTCGGCTGGGCGCCGCGCCGTCACGTGTGCGCTCGCAGCGCGTCCCCTTCGCGCACTTTCACCGCTCTGCGGCCTCGGCGGCGGCGCCGGCCCCTCCCCCGCAGGTACGGGGAAGTCGAGGCAGAGAGCGCTCGAGAGCGTGCGTCCGGTTCCCGGGCGCGCACACCGCGTTCTTCCTGCAGAATTAGACTTATGCGGGGCTCACTCTTTTTTCCCTGGAGTTGGTTGCATCCTCCACAGGGTCGTGTCCAGGTCGTCCTAAACTTGCTCGGTCGCCTTTCCTGGCTGCCCTGCCCCCTGCCCAGCCTGACTACCAACGCTCCCAGCCCTGGCTTCACACCCACCTGCACAGGAGAGCTGAAAGCCAAAGGACCTGCTCCAGGCACAACTCCTGTCCCCCTTGTGAAACTCCCAGTTTCAACTTCTTGGGACGCAGAAACGTATTCGAAATGGCCACAGCCAAAAACTACCCTTGTTCAAGCTAAACTGCCCCCGTCCCCAAGCGTACATCCTGCACAGAGGCTGTAAAAGCGAGGGCACGGCCGACAAGGAACTTGACACACCTGGACAATTACGGTTATAGAATATGTCCTTGCACGCATGAATACCTAAGCACGGCCCGGGGCCCCAGTGCACTGACTTGCTTGTGATCCCTCCGAGGTTACCAAGCACTCAGCCGCCCCGCCTCAGCAATCAGTGGGCATATTTACCAGTCCTTCCCTTCAGCTTGCAGCCCACACTGCCTGCACTTGCCAAAGATGTAATAATAAATGTTGTGACTGGTAGCAGGAGGGGGCAGACACCCGGAGAGGAGGGAGGACAAGCTTTAAAATCAGCTGCAAGAGCAGACTCTGAACTCTGAACCATAAGAAGATAAAAAACCTCTGTGGTTGGAACTGCTCGCGTATATGCGAAGAACATCTTTTTCTTTGGGGGTTGGGGAGCAGGTCGGTGAGATCTGATACTGCAGCCTCCCCTATTTCCTTTTATGCTTTTCTGTACTCTTCACTTAGATTCTGGTTACTGGTAACAGTGAAGACAGAGTAGGGCTGAAGGAGAAACTACTTCTATAGATCAGATAGTCCGTGTCCCCTGTGCTCCTCCACCTCCTCCTCAACAAACCACAGTAGCGTCACTCTGTCCACTGTCCCCTGGACTTCCTTCCAGTTAGCTTAACATAACCCCCTTCCTCACCCAAACATCACATTGCCCATCTGCTGAAAGATCGCGCTATGGTTTGGATTTGATTACCATTGCCGCAGTGCAGTGAGGTGGAGCATTTAAGAGGTTAGTAGGTCATTAAGAAGAATTAATGCCTTTCTCACCTGAGTGACTTTGTTCTCCCAAGAGCAAGCCACCTCTTGTGTTTTGTGTCTTCCAAAGCACCTGCTTGCCCTTCAGCCCTCCTGCTACATGAATTGAAACAGTGTGAGGCCCTAGTCAGACACTGAGCAAAGATCGATACCATGTTGTGGGACTTCCCAGCCTTCAGAACCATGAGCCAAAGCCTGGATTCTTTATAAATCACCCAGTCTCAGATATTCTGTTATGGAACAGAAAATAAACAGAGGCAACATCTCCTCACCTTCCCGAAGTCCAGCATCCCACCATGCTACTCTACCCCTTGCCAGCCTTGCTGCAGTCCTAGACATCAGGTTCCACAGTCCCCCACCTCCTTTCACCCCCACTTCTCTCCTCTAATCGAAAGTCCTTTTGGCCACCTTGACATAACTAAGAACCATGCGATTTCCCTGCCAAGGCTCTGAACCACTGCTACCTCCTACTGCCCATCTCGACCAGCCCCATCTGGTCAGTATCCTCAAACCAGGAGTGGACCACTGTCAGATCTCCTGGGTCCAGCAGCAAAGACATATCTAGCCCCATTTCGCCCCCAAGGGAAAATGAAGAGAACTGACTAGAGTCAGAACAGCCTGCAGATGATTTCTCTATTATTTTTTCAACATACATTTAATGAGAACAAAAAGCAAGTGTCAGAGTCCCCACAGAAAACAGAAATGTGTCTCTGAAATGTAGATTTGAAGATAGAGAACAGGTTTGCCCACATGAACTGCTGACTTAAGGATCAGATGGCAATTCGCATGGATGGATTAGTGGGACAGTGCCAGCTACTTTCTCATTTTGATTTTGATTTCCAACTTTGATGCTGGAAAACTGGCATGAATACTCAAACATGGTTAATTTACTTCTTGCAAGCCCTCTCCTCTAATCATTATTTACATTCCAAGTCATTCTCAGGTGGCTAATCAGCAACCTTTGAGACTGTGTGCCGTGTAACCACAGGGCGCAATAGGAAACACTTTGAATTTTGAGTCAGAATGTCTAACTTTGTGGCTCTGGGGGCTGGGCTAATTGACCTCCACTGAGCTCTGGTTTTCTTATCTGCAAAATAAGGATCTTAATCCTACATAACTCACAGACTGGCTAAGAGTACCAGATATCATGTTTATAAAATATATGCCAGCCAGGCATGGTGGCATATACCAGTAATTCCAGCACTCTGAGAGGCTGAGACAGGAGGATCTCAAGTTCAAGTCCAGCCCGGACAACTTAGTCATTTAAGACCCTATTTCAAAATAAAAAATATTTTTAAAAGGGTTGGGAGTGTAGCTGAATGAGAAGGCCCTAGATTAGAAAAAGTAGGGCTATGCAATATTGTGAAGGCCCTCAGATAAGAGTCTAGCACAAAAAAAAAGGGTCTAGCATGTAGGTTGTATTAGAGACAGGGATTCAAATCCTAGCTCTGCAGTCAAGTGACTGCATGATTTTCATCCTTGTTGAGGAGACCTTGCAGTC
>RJWT010022192.1:0-17277 GCA_004365215.1 Cuniculus paca
TCTGTTTTGTTTTGTTTTGTCGTATTTTCTTTAAAATAAAATAAAATAAAAAAGATATACATGGGGTCCTGAGAACAATGATTTGAAAAAGAGATCATGGTAGTTTTAATGGAGAACTAATTGAGGAGGAAAGCTTAATTTGATAAATTAGGCAAATATCATAAAACTAATCCCAACCTAGAAATAATAATATCTCTATCTTTTAATACCAAGTAAGTAATCACTATGTCTAGACATCCTACTTCACATTTCATGTGCACAACCCCATTTTATCTTCACAAAAATACTATGATCTGACTATCATCATCATGTCAATTTTAAAGATAAAGAAACTAAAAGTTTAAAAGTCTTGATCAATGTCACACATCTAATAGTACTGGGCCCAGGATTCAAATCCAGACCAGTCTGTCTCCAAACATCTAATTATCCAACACATTACTTTTATGTGTACTCAACCATAATGATATTTTTCATTCATTTTTCATTCATACTTTTCATAATGATATTCCAGAATCTCATGCAAATCTATGTAACATTGTATACTAACAAGTCTGTCATTTGCAGAGAAAAAGAATAATTTCTCATTTGTTTATTAAGCACAAGCATCTTCAAAACAACTTTAGGAACTTAGTCTGTTTTCTGTTACTGTAACAAAATACAAGATACTCTAAATTATAGAGAATAAAGGTTTATTCAGCTCACAGTTGTAGAGGCTGAGAGGTTCAAGGTTGAGGGGCTATATCTGATGAGTGTCCTCTTACTAATGTGGGGAACCACATGGGAAGAAGGATGCATGCAAGAGACAGAGACACGCTAGCTTTTATAACAGATGCACACTCAAGATATCCCATTAACCCATTAATTCATGAATGTACTAGTCCATTCATAGAGACAGAGCCCCCACTTCTGGAGCATAACTTTTTTTATATGCTGATTTGATATGGAGAAACATCTCATAAAGTTCCCATGTGGTTCCACCTCTTAATACCTCACAACAACAATTAAATTTCAATGTGAGTTCAGGGAGGAGGGCAGTTTCAGATCATAGCAGGGGCTCAGAGGTGGATTCTAGACTACCCTCAGAAGACAGTGATTAAATTATGAAATGTGAACACCCCAACTGACATATTGAAAGCAATGCAAAGATCTAACAGTACATTTTATCAACAGAATCATGAAAAGTCTTTTCACTATTTTTTTAAATACCTCTCCCCACTGCAACCTATTCTGTTGGTATATGACCCAAACCAAATGAAATGCCAAATGAAAAAATGCCATGTACTTTTTTTTCTGCAGGCAAAGAATTCAACTTTTTATTGAATATATAACTTGTTTTTTCATCCGAGGCAAGCGTATGGTCAGGAAACAGTCACATGCCTGGCAGCTGTGTCAAGTCCCCACCAAGAATTCCTGAGGCCAAGGAAAGGGGCTAGAACAGAATACAGCATCAAGATCAAAGGTAGGTCATGACCAGCCTGTTGGGAAGTGCTGGCATTAAACTGTCATCAGTGACATGGAAATGAAGAAGTAATATCAGCTTTATATCTATCTTTTTCAATGTCTCTCTAAACCAAAAGTTATATTGGAAATGGTAGTAAATATAGGACACATGTCTCATTGCCCATCTTGCAATAAAGTTTCTGCTTTATAATAAAGTTCCTAAAGTGTTCTTTATGGAAAATTTCCTGTTTCTGTTGCTTTTATTTCGTCTTCATAATCTCGGTGGTGACATGTTATGAAAAGACTGTTTGCACTGCTAATAAAAGCATTGCTTCCCCAGTGTTTGAGTGACTGCAGTTGTCTCCAGGCTCCTGGCGGGTTAATGCAGCACAGTTCCAACACAGCCTTGAAAAATAACAATAATGTGATTTGGATCCAGTGTCATTAAATTTGATTAGCTGAGTGAGTTCATGAAAATCCATAAATTAACTAAAAAAACAAGAAGACAGATATTTTTACCAGAAAATCAAGAGAATCTGGTCTTGACTTAGACTGCATTTCTTCCTATCTAAGGGCCTAGGCAACTCCACACCTCTCCTTGCATATGTAACTTGCAAATAATATTCCCAAATGTAACTCATCTCTTGTCTGATCATCATTACTTTTCCAGGCAGGTAAGAAAAAAACAATTTCCTCAGGTACACTGAGGCTTATCAGACAAGCTGGGAAGTGTCCAGAAATACATCACCATCAGTCCAGCCCAGCCCAACCACCCCCCACCACATCCCAACTCTGAGGTCCCCTGGGCCAAGTGATTTTCAATCCCTGGTGATTTTTGCCCCCATGGCAGATACTTGACAATGTCTAGACATTTGGGGCTACTGGGTAGAGGCTAGAGGTGCTGAACATCTCATAATGCACAACACAGCAAAGGATTATCTGGCCTAAAATGTCAAGAGAGCTGATGTTGAAAATCCAACCTAATCCAAAGGCAAGCCCAGAGCAGAACACATTTGAAGAGAGACCCACAAAACTCCCTCACTTAAGAGTCAGAGCCTCAGATCTTCGGGGCCACCCTGGAGCTGCGCATATTGGTGATTCTGAGACAGCAACACAAATTAATTAGCTCTGCGATGCAGAGAACATGAATGCAGCAACCCTGCGCAGGTTTACATGGTCCAGAGAAGTCAGCACAAGCCCAACAGGTCACATTTAACATGAGAAATGCTCCTTATAATAGTATTTGTTACAGAGGTTGTGACCTCACATACTGCACTCTACTCAACTTGAGGAAAGTGACTTTCCATCACAAGCTTTCCCCAGCTTCTCATTTGCAGCTTAAGCTCTTGGAGTACAGGCCAAGGACAAAAAACCACAGACTGAGTAATGGGAGACCAGGCTCACTCATGGATTTTTATAGAACTTGGTACAAGTAACCTTTGAAATCTAGATTTCCCCAGGCGCTAAAATAAGGTTTCTTATAATCTTTCTGTCTCATAGGGCTAATTCAGAGAAGTGAAAAGAGAAGGGCTTTCCAAAATCTTATATTAATATGTTAAGTTAAACCATATGAAATTTCTATTTTTATAGGAGAAAATTGGCTGATTATTGTCATATTTATGTGGCTCAAACTAATACTATGAATATTTGGAGAATGTTAATTATGGCTGTTTACATTTCTCTTAACACTTTCAATGTGCCTCATCAGAATTCACAACCACCCTATTAATTTCAAGCAATATTCTTATTTTACAAATGAGGAAACTGAGGCTGGAGGAAGCTCAATAACTAGCCTATCCAGCACAGCTAATGTGAGGTAGAACCGGGACTCAAATGCAAAATTTAAGCCTTCAGATCCTGAATTCTTCCTACTGGTTGCTCAGCTCGAAGGAAGTACGACATAAGACTGTCTGCAATCTGAGGAGGCTATTACACTCTGTGCAAGAACGAAATCGCACTGCTACAGTGGGGGTTAAAGTCAAGGTAAGAGTTGGCTTTATTCTCAGCTAAGAACCCTTGCCAGAGGGGAAGACAGGTCTGTCTAGGCTCACACAGAGCTGCATTAATTCAGAAGAAAAGGAAGCCCTAGGTTTACAGGAAAAGACCTTTGTGACTGCAAACCGCACCCTTGCTTCACCAAGGCCCCAGGCCTGATGCGCTCCCCTGCCTCTCCATCCTGCAGATGCACTAACACGCTTAATGAGCTTCGGTGTCAAACAGCAAGCGTCATGGGAGCAGGGCCCAAGTTTCTGATCAATGTGAGCAATATTTAGCCTTCCCTGGGTCCTACCAGTCTCTCTCACCCCTTCAGCAGTTCTACAGTGTTATTTTTAGTGTGGTAAGTTCATCAAGATCCCTGGAGGGATGTGGAGGAGCTCTGCTAAATTCCTAACCTGCCAGAGGCCTGCAGCTACAGGGTTTCCTGAAGAAACCCACCCAGGAGCTGGTACAACAGTGCACTAATGTTTCGTTTGTTGTTATTTTTGTGGTTGTTATATTGATTTGGTTTTTCTGGGTTTTGTTGGTTTTTGCTTTTGTTTTATTGGTTTCTGATTGGTGCTGGGGATTGAACCCAGTGCCTCAGCTATGCCAGATAAGCACTCTACCACCGAGCTACCCCTCTATTTCTATTGTTTCATATTTTAATTGAGGAATACTCTTTCAAGTCTGCCGGAGTAGGTGAAAGGGAGACCAGTACAATTCTTTCCTCTTCAGTGATAAAAGGTGAAATAAAATTAAAATGATGATAGTATTCAGGAAGAAAAATAAACCAGTAAGTTTATGTTACATTAAAATATATGTTAGGAAATAAAAATCATTCACTTTTAACTGATGTCAAACCTTCGATTTCATATTTAAATAACCTCTACCCTACCATTCTCTCTCAAAAGCTGTCAGTGTAATTAGAGCTGTAACAAAGGACATACAGACTTACCCAGGAAAGGAAATTATGACAGGCTTGATCAAAATTACCCTATAAATATCACTTTACTGTTTTAACTACCACATTTTAGTTCTGGGGCTATGAAAATGAGTCATACGCTACCAAAACTAGGCATAGAGATGAAATTTGATTCATTCCTTTTACGGCAACCACGTGTACAGATGTGCCCACTAAAAGATTAACCCTGTGATTAATGTATGCAAGGTCCCTAGTGGGCATGGTCCATAAATGTGAAAATTGTACTAAAAGGAAAGCAGAGAGACTGAAAACAGAAACCAAGAACTTTTCCTCCACGCTTTGCTGTTTATTCCCAAATATCCAAGGAGAGGCACCCACAGCTGCAGGGATGGTGAAGGACTAAGGAATATATAACTGGAACCACCACCTGACTTCTCAAACTTACACAGCCTTCTGGCCTTTTATTTCATGACAACTTTAGAAGTTAATGACTTTTTATCAAATTTGAAACCTACACCAAAGAATACAAAGGCAGTTTGGTAAGGGAGAAAAAAGAATGAGAAAGAGAAAGCATAGCTAAATCTGCCTGCTTGGAACAATAAGTTGACTAATGAATATTATTAAATGATGATTTGCTTTCAAATGATTTTTTTGTCATTTATTGAACTTCATTGAAGTTGCAAAGGAAAAGGTCTCATGAAGGAAAGAGAAATGACTTAATTCCATCACAAAAAAATAAACATCCATACAATGTACTACATGTTTCATATAAACATGAATCATTTTACCTTATTTCTGAATAAGGGTACTGTCTTAGATCACTTTGCCTAAAAATGGAAATCAGAGGCTCTGAAATCTCTTGATTGATCCAAGATTGGATTTTGACTGACTTGCCAGAGAAAAACATGAAATTTGTGTCTCTCTGGGTCCACAGAAAAAAGGCTACTTCCTCTTTCATAAAAGATTTTGTTTAAAATATTAAATAATATTAACTACATTGGCTGTAATGATTATTAAAAGAAATATTTAGTTCCCAGAACCACTGATCCCAAAAATTTAGAACATCTGAAAGATCAAGCCACATAATTTACTTTTAAACAAGGTTTTTCAGATCTCTACAGAGATCCATTCTCAATCTACTCAATTTCCATTTGTTATGTAGATTTTGGGGAGGTGGAACAAGCAGAAAATGTCCCAGAATGCACTTCCCAGGTACAAGAAGCTTCTTCCTGTCGTTGGCAACTGGCTGCCCCAAAGAGCACAGAGTAACAAGGTAGTGGCTAGAGAGGACTTGAGGACAGGACAGCATAGGGACACTCCCAGAACAGAAACATCAGGGTTGACTGAAGGCATCGCCCCAGCCGGCTCAGAGTCTTCAGGAAGGTAGGATTTGTGACCAACATGCCGCTGCTATGGTTTGACTGTTTGTTCCCTCCCAAGTCCATGTTGAAATTTCATTGCCAGTGTAGCAGTATTGAGAGGTGATCAGACCATGAGAGCTCTGCTCTTAGGACTGAAATCATGCCATTATCACAGCAGTGGGTTCCTTCTTAAAGAACAAATTCATGCCCCTACCCTCTCATTCTCCCTCCCTCCCTCCCTCACCACATGCTGGCCCCTCAGAGTCACGCACAAATACTTAGTTTGTAGTATGCTGTCATAGTTGCACAAGCCTACTAGGACACCCATGAGCTGGAATACCCTTCACATTGTGCCTTTATCATTATAAGGCATTCAGTTGCTTTCCAAGTGTCATTGTGGGTAGCTGTTGATCTGTCCTGCTGAGGAAATGCTGGTTTTGCCAAAACAGGCAATCTGTGACATCTGTTTCCATCATAAACTGGCATTTTAGTTATGATGTCTAAGGCAAATCGAGCATCAGTTTTCTTAAACCAGTCATTGCCTCAGTTAATGTCTCATCAGAAGCCATATCATAAGCCCTGCACCTGACAAGTACTCTTTTTACCAGCAAAGATTCAGGGATTGGCATTAACCCTGAACACTTGTGGAGGCTCTTGCCCCCACAGAAGGCATCTGAAAAGAGAGCAAGCATTAGAATCACTGTGCTGGGCTTTTTCTGGCTTCCTGGCTTTCACTACCTCAGCATACCAGTGGAGGAACCTGTTGCTAAAATCCACCAGCAGAGATTCCAAACCTTCTGGGTTCCCTTCATATAACGAGAAAGCCCTTTTTAAACTGATGACTTGAATTCCCCCAACTGCAATTTAAACTTATTCCCTCTTGTCCTCTCCTACTTATGAAGTGAACCACAAAACTAGAGAATATGACTTCAACTGACCAAACTATTTTCTGACCTTCGGCATTTCATTTTTACATTTCTGTCTGAATCTCAAATCTGAGAGGCTTAGGGGAGAAGCAACCACTAGATTAATAAGATTCACAGGGAAATAATGATTACCTAATTTAGAAGTGAAGAGAGAATGGGAACAACCTTCAAATGTCATCATCGGAGGCAGTGTTGAAATGCCTCCTTTTTCTGACACAATTCTGTCAATTAACTGAGTAGAGCAATTACCGTTTCTTTCTCTTTTTTATTTGCAAAGAACCAAAACTTTCTAAGGATGATAAATGACTCCCTGGAAAATTCAATGCTGGTTCTGCTAAATTTGCACTTTCCATATTGTAACGGTTTGGGTGGATTTTTTTTCCAGTTATTTCTTGTAATCAATGGAGTGAGCAACTTATAAAAAAGAAAAGAAAAAAATTTTTTAAAACTGTGTAGAATTCATAGATGAGGGTCTTATAAGAAATTGGGCACATTCAGATCTGTCCAAATGACCTGCAAATGAATACATATCTCAGTATAATTAGTACGGTCGAGGACATTGTTAGCCAAATGATGAAGTAAATTTCATTTTAATTGTTTTGAATCTTGTTGCCATTGCCCTAAAAAGAAGAAAAGGAAATGTATTCAGATATGACCTTTGAGAATTCTGGACTCATTAGCGTTTCATACAACACAGCACAGAATTAAAGCTGGAAATGGATCAGCAATGTTCCCCTAACTGTAGTGTGTACATCATTAATGACACATAATTAAGGAGGTGTCAGTGTTGGTCCTGGGTCTTGGTTGACAATGACTCACAAATAGCATTTTCAGTGCAATATAATAGCCAGCTAACAGTTGACTAAACCTGTTCACTAAAAAAAGACAAAGGAGATCTAATTTTGCTCAAGTGCTAGGACAAAAGGAAGAGGGGGAGGCAATGAGGCATATCCTGAACCAGGTTGCAGAACTTTCTAGGGCTCCCCACAGCTACAGAAGAGGAAGCAGCAGGAAGGAAGAAAGGGAGGAAAACCAGGCACAGAGAAAGACCTTGGAAGGGATGGTGAAGGGGGAAGTTAGGAAGAAGGCATGCAGGAACAAAAATGCCGTCGGTAATTGCCCTCTAATGTCACCTATACACCTGAGGCAAACTGCCCTCCCTATAAGGCAATAACTAAAGGCAAGAAAAAGGAAGATGAAGAAAAAGAAAAAAAAAAATTCTAGGCAGAGGCACCTAAAATATACTCTGGAGACTTACCCAGAAGAACCCCACAATAGCCAAGTTCCTCCATTTTTAACCTGTCCAAAGCAGTCTCTTGCGGTTATCTATTGCATGATCACAAAACACCCAAAGTTTGCTAAGTTAGAACAACAGTGTATTATTTTTTAAGATTCTATGAGTTGGCTGGGTTCTGCTCTACATAAGTAGCTGTGCTCACTTACACAGTAGCATTAAGGTACAGGTCAGCCAGGGATAAAATCTCCAAGATAGGCTGTTGTCCTCCAAGGTATCTCCCCATGTGACTTCTGGCCATTCAGATAGGTACTTGGGCTTCTTTACAACAAAGCAGCAACTTCTGAGCCAGGGTTCCAAGAGGAAAAACCTCAGTATGCCCACACTTACCTTGCTTCTACTTGCATTGTGTTTATCAATAGCCCATTGGCCAAAATCAGTTATATGGCAAGTCCCAGACTCAAACGTAGCAGGGGCCATCAATACCAAGATCCATGGTTCACTGGGAAACACCAATGTAACAACCTACCACAAAGGCACAAGTAGAGCCACCTTCAGTTGCTTCACCTCTTATTTCCACTGAAGCTGGTGGAAGGTATCTAGCACCTAAACACAATTTTGCAGAAACTGTCATGGATTCAAGATCTCTTCCTACCCACCCTCCACCCCCCAACACACACACACACACCTTCTGCAGAACTCCTTTTGTCCAGGGATGGTTTACACTGTAGTTCATTCCACTGAGTATGTTAGAAACCTGAGATTCCTTCCTTGATACAGCACTGCCCCCTCCTTCCCTCACACCAGAACTCCGACTCATTTGCAAATTATGTCCTTTATTAATCCTAAATATCTCTTAGATCTGGCCACTTCTCACCATCTGGGGCACCTATCCAGACAACTGCAACAACCTAGTTGGTTATCCAAAGACATTCACCACATACTAGCCAGAGTGAGCTTTGTAAAACACAAATCAGATCATGTCATACCCCACTTTCACACCTCCCTTCCACTTGAAACTCCTTCAGTCTTCCCATTTCCTTTAAGACAAAGACCAGTCCAGAGTCTCTGGTGCTCTTTGCCTTATAGATGCATTGCTGTAATCTCTGCCTTTGCTGTAACAGGCTCATCCTCGATCTCTCTCTCTCTCTCTCTCTCACTTTCCTTCTCTCTCTCTTCCTCTCCCTCATCTCTCTCCTCTCCTCTCTTCCTCTCTCTTTAAAACACTACTGATTTTAGATTAAGGACCCACCCTACTTCAGTATGCCACCTCTGAACTTTACTAATTAAATAAATTTCCACTTTGAGGTTCAGGGATAAGCATGAATTTTGGAAAGATAGTACTCAGCTCAGTACAATGGGGACTTGGGATTTTGTTCTAAGTGTGTGACATGAGTGAATAAACAAATGAACAAACAGGCAAATGAAACACCTGGTAAACCGGGTGAAACAAGCACAATGGCTTGCCAAGGCCACCAGATGAGCCTTTGTGAATCACCAATGTATATTGCTCTGTGAAGGGGAAAGGCTTTCACCTTTGGACCCTCTTTCTGAATGAATATTCAAAATACAGTGTTTTTCAAAACTTTCCAGAGGACATCATGACATCTTTTGAAGTGAAAAGGCCAGGACACTCACAGTAGAGAGTTTCCAGATTCCGTGGAGGTGGATTCTCAGAGCACACAATATTTCTGACAGGTGGCCACCCGCCTTGTCTCTCATACTCCCAAAGTCAGTCCTCCCAAGCCATCCCAGGTTTTTCATAATCAGAACTGAATTTGGGTTCATCCAACACAGTGACAAGTGCCCAGAGAGGGCCAATCTTATTTCCCTGCTCAGCTTTCATTATAAGTCTCAGCTGATGGGCTGCTGAGTCCTGACACTGCACATTTATTTAGAATTGCAAACACCTGTGAACTAGGAAACCAGGCCAGCAGAGCGTCTTGCCTCCTCCTCTCCACTCCCATCCCCATCAGCTTTTATTCTCAGGGACAGCCTATCCTCCTGCCACTCCAGCAGCTCGAAGCCAGGGGTCACAGCAATTCCTGCACTTCATGAAGCAACCCTCCCCCACTCAAGCACCCAAGACAACCTCATTAAGCTTCCCTAGCACAGTGGTCCCATCCCATGCTAAGGTGTTATCCAACCAAGGGTTAAAAAAATAATTATTGTGGGGCCGAGAGACTTGGTAAATAGCATTCGCCTGAGGAGAAAGCAGGTTTCCTGAGCCCAGCTGAGAAATACAATTAAGTTGTAATATTTTGTCAGGGCTTTTTCCTCCTCCTTACTGTTTATCAGTGTTAAGAGACAATTTATATTTTGCAATTCTCTGGGATGGTGAGTGTACCTCACAGCAGGCAGGTAAGATTAAACTGTCTGTCACAGGCGCTGGCCTTCTGTGTTGCTACACACACAGGCGGGGAGATGAGAGCCTTGAGCGCTGGCGATCTGCTGACGTGGAACTCCAACAACCAGGAGCCAGGAGCACCATTGCCTCTTCTGTCTTAACTATTGCTGGGAAGCTTGAGTTGAAACCAGTAGGAGATTCAGGATTCCCCTTACACACATCGTAGTCCTCTCTTCAACACAGATGAGATCGCTTAGCTCTATTCCCAAGGGTCTCTGATTCCAATGACAGTGAAGTCCATTAGGAATCTCCCTTCCTGCAAGAAAACCTGTAGCCAAGCTGAAGGCACCAAGATTAATTCATTTCTTCACTGAACCTCATAGCATGAGTACATTCAAATGAGGCAATGGCTCTCTGAAAATACACATTTAGCCTGTCGAAAAATCAGATCAGTCTTGGATTTCTTTCCCTCTTCTAAAGATTTTCATCACATTGAATAACTGAAACTTTGTTGATTCTTCTTATCTTCCTATGTGTAACTCACTTTAAAATAAATGTAAGTCCACAAAAAGACATACATAAATGTTCACTGCAGCTTTACTCAAAATAGCCAACAACTAGAAATAACCCAAATGTCCAAAAACAGGAGAAAGGATAAACAAACTGTGGCATATTTGGTATAATGGAATACTGCTCATCAATAAAACAAGGCATTCTCCAGTGTGTATAAATTAACCTTCAATAAGGCCTGTAATGTTTTCACTCTTTCGTTTTATCTGGTTTTATATTATTTTGTTTTGTTCAAGTTTATTGTGTGTGAATGTATGAACAACCATTTTGAAGAAAACAAGAGACACTAGGGTAGCCATTGTTAATCTCCTATCGTTGTTTTGAAGACCTGTATTGCTTGCAGTGTTCTGTTCTGAAATGCTTTGTTGTGTTTAACTGTTTTGTTTTGTTTTATTCTCTTTAAAATAAAAATTTTTTTTAATTTTTAAATTAAACTTCAATAAAGTTTATTCATAATATCAAGTAATTTAAATTATTTCCTCCTCTCCAACCTACCAGACTGTCCCAAGATTCCAATAGTCTGCTCAAAATAAACTTCTTGCAATAGTCTGGGACCACTGGCTTCTTCACCATTCCGTGAACTCCTAACTCATTTAGGGTTCCTGACATGTCTGATGGATGGATGAATGGATAGATGGTAGTTGGGGGGGTGATTGAAAGGATGGATGTGCACTTTATGCCTTCCAAATTACCAAAAGAGAGTGACCTACAATATTGAATTGTACTCCCAGAAGAGGAGCTAAATGTGTACCTATTCAACCCCCACCCTCACCTCATCCCCCAGGTGCCCAAAACAAAAGCTAGGAAATGTCTAGTCAGGCTATATGGTCAGATGATAAACTTAAATTCTGCATCCCACAAGCTGATAAAACCATAAATTAGGCCCATAAGAGGATACTATTCATCTGACCTACAAGGAAACCATGTGTATCTACTGTAAAGAAGCAAAGCACTACCTTGAGTAATCCAAACTCAAGACAAAAATTCCTTGGATTAAGTGTCTTGAAAATTCTTACTGATACCTAGTTGTTTATTTCAAGATTTTCTTACTTGCTGAATAGCTACAATGACCAAGGCATACACCAAATTATCAAAGATGAAAGGCTGAGGAAAAAACTTTTATAGGCAATTAAGGTTTGAGAATTTATTTCCAGTACAAATGCAGTTAATTTGGGGGTTTCTTTTATTGGGAGTATCTTGTTTAGACTTGTCCATGTCAGGATTCATTTTTCTATTGTATGCCATACTTTAGTGTTGTGTTTTGTTTTGTTTTGTACCAGGGATCGAACTCAGCAGCTCGCACTTACCAAGCAGACACTTATGCCACTGAGCTAAATCTCCACCCCTGTGTTTATCCTTTTAATACACAGAATTCTCTTCTCTGCCAGACAAAAAAAAAATATCTTGACAATAAAATACATTCTCAGTTGGACATGGTGGTGTACTCCTGTAATCTCAGCACTCAGGAGGCTGAGGCAGGAGGATCATTGTGAGTTCGAGACCAGCCTGGGCTACAAAGTGAGCTCAAGGCCAGCCTGAACTGCATAGAGACCCTGTCTCAAAAAACTACATACACACACACACACACACACACACACACAGAATACATTCTTGTTTCCTTTACAGAAAGAGGGTAGGAAGAGAGAGATGGCCCTCAAATACCAAGAGAAGTTATCAAGGGGAGAACAGCAGTGTTCCCTTGCTTGAAACTTGAAATGAGATTATTTTAACCTTTTATAATGGAGTTGATGCAAACATTTGCATAGGAGCAAAGATTATAGGTATGAAAAATGTTAAAAGGCTTATGGTCAAACTGGAAAATGCTGAAGTGATATAAGACATTAAAACTGAGCTAATTTGCCACTGATGCCTCTCTACGTACTCAATCTGTGATATCTGAGATACAATGAGTCGGACTTTCAAAACCGAAGATGACATTGCTCTTCTAAACCAAAAGAGCATGCAGCTATAATGGAAACTTGGCTTATGTAAGATGTAGCCTGCATTTTACAAAGTGGCTATATTTTATTTATGGGGTATTGCCCTAAAACAGACAAACCCCACAGACTGCAGGTACCAAAGTTAATTGAGTGACTGCTTTGAGCAATCCCTCTTAGACAAAATTAAGTTTGTGCACACAAACATGCACATGCACACACACACATGCCATCCCATCCCAGCATCATCCTATCACAAGGAACCAGAAAGTTCTCATCTCTACCAGGTCCACTGGTCTGTATATATCATAGAGAATATAGGAAAAGACTTCTGAAGCTTGTGTCCACACTCCAATCTGCACATCCCATTTCAAAAAGGCCTTCCTCCCCTATATATGGAAAAGGACAACATCCTACTTACCCTAAATACACATTAAGGCTGTCAATGAGAGAGTCAGGGGCTTCCTCTTGCCCCTTGTCAGTGTTCCATGCACATCCCCAGAATGCTTGCGTAGCATGCTTTCATACCTGTCTGCTTTTAAAAAACTCAACTTTCGTTTAACACAGTCTCATAAAGGACATGAAGATGTTATCACAGACTTGTGACTGATGGAACCACAACTGTGCCGCACAAGCTCATGACTGGAAAGGACAAATCTAACCTGAAATTTGAGAGCAGCCAACCTAGTCAGAGAAAGCTTCAAAGGGAGGCGCTCATTTCTGGCGTGAACTAAGGAATCCATAGACCCTAGGCAAAGTTACCCCTCAGAGAAGAGACAAAAGGAAAGAAGACAAAGCAAGTCTCCAACATGGTGTCAGGGATCTCAACCCTCTGCTTTAATCCCAGTTTCCAGCCTGGCCATGGTCCAGCATGGACTTCCAAAAACAGGTGGTGGCGGGAGCATCGTTCTCCCTCATGACACTTCTGTTAGCACCTTCCCAGGGCAGCCTGGATCCCAGGGTGAGTCAGAATGTTCCATAATCATTACCAATATCCACACTCCGTTCAGGCAAGAAGATGAGGAACAGAAAGGAAGGAGAAGAGAGAGGGATGGCTGGATACACCCTGCTTCCTGCCATTACAGCCCTACTCTCCTCAGGGGCCTGGGGAAGCACCACATGCTCACTCAGAGAGGACCCTGGCACACCTTCTTCCTAGGGAAAGCCTGGTGCAGGCCTGCTCTCAGAAACTAGGTCAGCTCCCTCAGCAGCTTTCTTTGCCCACTTCCACCATTAACATAAGTCCATCTTTGGGGCCCTAAATTTATTCACAGCCCAGGAAAATAGATGCCTCGGCAGTCAGGACACCTGGGAATGTTTTGGCCCCCTATCACCACCTTTAATGAAATCAGTTTTATTTTAGGTCAAGATGGAGAGGTAGGAGCAAAGAAATTCCCCAGCCCACCTCTTTCTCCTACACAAGTTTCTTATATTAAAAACAAATTCTTGTGCTCATCTTAAAAAAGCCACATTGGTGAAAATTCACAAACCTAAAGAGATTTGAATGAAGTGGAAAAGGGAAAAAGGGAAATTGGCTGCCTGCAGTGTGTTCCTGATAGCGCTGAGTCCAGTGTAGGCAGTAAAAGTCTGGGTAGCAATGGTAGGAAGTAGGGTACAGCACGGAAGTGTGGGGCTCAGGGAAAGCCAGAAAAACACAAATAAATGCTCAGAGGGCAAAGCCTCAGCCCAACCTCTTGAATCTGTATCTCGACCCAACCTTGCCAGAAAAGGCTCCACAAATGTGCCACTCTATGACAGAGTTTGTTGTAATGCAAATTCTACCTTTGGCAGGTTTCCATCTCAACCTATTCCTCTCTTTTGTTTATTTTTCTTTTTGTTGTTTTGTTATTGTTTGTATTGTGGTTTGGTTTGGTTTGGTTGTTGTTTCGATTTGGTTTGGGATTTTTTTGTTTGTTTCAGAGGGTTGGTGCTGGTTTATTTGTTTGTTTTGCAACTCGGGATTAAATTCAGGACCTTCAAACTAAGCTATATCCCCAGCCTTGTTTTATTTTTTATTTTGAGACAAGGTTTTGCTAAACTGTACAGGCTGCACTTGAAACTGTGGTGCTCCTGCCTCAGCCTCCCAGAGTGCCGTGATTATAGGAATGTGCCACTACACCTTTCCTGGTGAATTGCAGCAAGTGAATAAAATAAAGGTGGCTTTCATCCAGAGAGACCCATTCTAAACATCCTCAAATGACTGATTGTGTACCTTCAGGTTTTTTCCTGGCAGAACTATTTTTGAAAGGCAAGTGGCCTAAAGAGGGAAAATGCCAAAGACAGAGATTCAGGAGGAGTAAAGAAGAGAGAGCAAGTATAAGAGCTTCTACATGCTGGTTTCTTCAGTTTAAGTTTAGACAGTTAAAGCATAACCCAAATGCTCAGAATTCAAGTTCCATGTGCTTATTCTCCATGAATTCCTGGGAGTGGCATCCTATGCTGAGAATGCTGGGGTTGGGGGCCGGGGTCCTGTTGACTGTGAGACACTAAGAGTATCTTATGCCTTTCTCTCAATCTTCATGATCCCATTCATTGGACTGCTCCCCTGCACCCCAGCTGCATAGAGTTCGTCTGCACCTTCACCTCGGATCCTCAGGAAGTTCTCGTGCACTTTCCTAGAAAATGCAGTTGAGGGGTTCATTTCACACACACTGACAGGTAACAGGCATGGTTATTTGGTTGACCTGGAAACTTACAGTTCCTCTCTGTGTTATGAATGCAGAAATATTTCACAGAGCAGAGAGAGTGAACAACCAAGTGAGTTAAAAAGATTGTAAATAGGTAGAGAAAGATAGGAGAAAAACGAAACAGCCTGAAGACATTTGGTGCAAAACTCAGTGCTATTCCTCAAAACTGCCCCACAGAGATGGTGCTAAGATGAGAACAACACAAATTACATCATGCAACAAATGACATATTCGATATGCTCAGAATTCCTCATTTCTGTCTCAAAATCTTTCTTAAAAGTATTTTTCCATTCATTTGCATCTATGAATAATTACTTCATTTTCAAAAGGAAAAAAGCACTGCCACAGCACAATAAAACACCTCCACTTTTGAGAGATAAAAGACCTCAACTTTAATCCTCCCCAAAACAGACTGTGAATACCCAAGATAAACCCAGTATTAAGATCCAGGTAGGACAGTCTCTCTCAAGCTATATATGCTCTTGTCTAGCACAGAATTTGAAGTATCTTAGCCATACACATTCCAGACTAGAGTATAAGGAGGTGAGCAGAGGCAAAGTCCTAAAGGCAAGGACACAGATGTCAGAAATAAGCCAAAGAGGAATCTGGGAGAAAGGGGAAATAAAGATGACACAAGGTTGACCTCGAACTGTTGAGGCTGGCTGTGAGTTTGTGCAGTTTATTATACAACGTTCTCACTTTTGTACCCATTTAAATTTTTCCATGATGAAAATGGAAGAGATCTTAGGCTAAATTGATGTTAGAGTATTCTGATTTAAAAGAAATCATATTATGCATCATAACCCTTTCTTTCAAAAATAATCCACCTAAAGAATGCTTTAAAGAATATACTCTAGAAAACACACACTTATCTAAAAATAACTCAAACTCATTTCTTGTCAGTAATTTACATGGGGAAAGATTTCTCTCTCTCCCTCCTTCCCTCGCCCTCTCCCCATCCCCCCTTCCTCCCTCTGCCCCTCCCCTTCTCCTTCTCCCTCCCCTTTTCCCTCTCCCTCTCTCTCTCTATCTCTACATCTGCCAGGGCTCAGATCTATTCTTTTTGTACTAATAACCTCACTCCTTCTCTCTCCACATAGACCAGCCATCCCAGAAACACACTCAAGGCACTCCATGTCCATAGGAAGGTGAAGATGCTGGGCCTTCTCTCAGATCTGGCTTGAGCAGAGGTGCCCTCTTAGCTGCCTCCAGGTACCTGGAACCAAGATTTCTTCTATTTCCTGCTCACTGCCTGGGCAGCCAAGCTGGGTTCAAGTTCAGATACTTGGGATCGGCACACATCATGCAGCATCACTACCCAACTCCTGCAGCCTAACGAGTTTCTCTTTACCCCCTTGATGTTGGCCCTGTGAGAAGACTGGTGCTGTAGAGCAAAACACTCTCATACCAAAACAAGTTGACTCTGCTGGAAACACAAACAATCATGCCTATGTGGAAACCAAACATTCATTTCAAAGTAGATTAATTTGCTCTTCATTTGTTTGCATCGATGATGTCTCAGTGGTTTGAGTTTAACAGCCCAGGGCTGGTGAAGCAACCAGCCTTGGTAGTTGGGGGGGGGGGGGGGGGGGTGCCCTGGGAGGCAGTAAATTATTTGCTGTTTTTAAACTTAGAGTGGTCAGCTTTCTCTATACACCCCATCAAGGACATTTTGAGGGGGATCTCAAATGATTATTCTGACAGTAATAATGCATCAAGATGGCTACTATTAATGGACAGTCACCCAAGACCAGAGTAACTATTGTTTCCTTTAAAGCAGTACCCAAGTCACAAAATGACATCATCTTATTACTCAAAATATTACTCAAAACAAACCTGGCCCACAACTCAGAAACCACCCTCTCCCACCACC
>RJWT010022193.1:0-17280 GCA_004365215.1 Cuniculus paca
AAAGGCCATCTATTCCAATTTTCTATAGGGTTCTTATCATGAAAGAGTGTTGGACTTTATCAAAAGCTTTTTCTGCATCTATTGAGATGACCATGTGGTTCTTATCTTTGGCTCTATTGATATGGTGTATTACATTTATTGATTTGCATATGTTGAACCATCCTTGCATTCCTGGGATGAATCCCACTTGGTCCTGGTGTATAATCTTCTTGATGACTTGCTGCATTCTGTTTGCCAGTATTTTATTGAGGATTTTTGCATCTATGTTCATTAGAGAGATTGGCCTGTGGTTCTCTTTCTTGGTTGAGTCTTTCTCTGGTTTTGGTATTAGGGTAATACTTGCTTCCAGGAATGATTTAGGGAGACTTCCTTCCCTTTCAATTTCATTGAAGAGTTTGAGGAGTGTTGGCATTAAGTCTTCCTTGAATTTCTTGTAGAACTCAGCTGTGAATCCATCAGGACCTGGACTTTTCTTGATTAGTAAGGTTCTAATTACATTTTCAATTTCATTAACTGAAATTGGATTATTCAGTAGTTTTACATCTTCTTGGTCCAGTTTTGGTAATTGATATGTTTCTAGAAATCTGTCCATTTTAATTTTTTATATCTTTTCATTTATTTCAGTATCACTAAATATAAAAATCTAGACATAGGAAATTTAACATTTTTTAAAACATTAAAAGCTGGGCAGGGTGGCACACACCTGTAATCCCAGCACTCGGGAAGCTGAGACAGGAGGATCATTGAGAGTTCAAGACCAGCCTGGGCTACAAAGTGAGCACCAGACCAGCCTGAACTGCCTAGTGAGACTCTGTCTCAAAAAGACCAAAAAATTAATTAATTTAAAAAATAAAAAATTAAATAGTATCAGCCACAATCACTCCTCATAGGATATAGACTGTTACAGATGAAAAACCAGAGAAGTTAAGGAGCTAGCTCAAAGCCACCAGCCCCAGTTAGAGCCCAGACAAATCTGACTCACTGCCTCTACACAATCCATGCCATGATGTTTCTGTTTGTGTCTGTATAGTAGAGTGATTATATTCCCCAACATCTCATTGAATTTATGCGCCTAGCACCAAGGCAGTCCACGTTGGAGCATGGCTACCACCATGGGTACAGTCATGGTGATGTATCAGTGCTGAGAGGCCTCCTATCCTCCAAGCCTGGGTTTGCTATTCGTGATATGACTCTCACTTTGGCTTCCTTAACAAGCTGATTCTTCCCAGATTGATGATGACACTGTCATCCAAACTTACAGCCCCCTGTGGCTCTTGTGCTCCGTGGCAATAGTAGAATTGCCAGGTCCTTGATATCACTGCCTGTGCCAGGACTCCACAGCCCAAGATCAGGTCTTTAGCCTCTGTCCCCACTTTGCCCTCTGCCTGCCCCACTCCTTCACTCTTCCAGTGGGGCAGGTACCAGAGATTCTCAGTTTGCTACTGTCAAAAACTTGAGCCCATTCTTACCCACACCATTCTTCCTCTCAGAGATGAGCTAGGTAGAAACAGTGAGGAGTGGGTTGGGGGTGACTAAGGTTGGAGCAGTGCCTTAGACTGTGTCAGAGCCAAAAGAGCAGGGAAAAATCAGTAAGATGTGGAAAGTTGGGAAGAAGCACAAGTCCTGACAAAATAGAAAGCTGACACAAGCCCGAGGACCATCTCCTCCTTACTGCTGAGCGTTGCCAGTCCCAGATCTCTGTAACTAAGTGAGTGAGTGGATAGTTACTGCACAAAAATGAGGCCCTTCACAACCTTCTTTTCCTACACTTTAAAAAATTGATATAGTGGAAGAGTGAAGAGAGGTAGGGGAGGGGAATCTGGACCCCAACTTAGTGATAGATATTTATTTTCTGTAGAGGGTTACTGTATTTTTGGAGTTAAAAAAATCATTGTATGTTTGAAAGACGAGTGAAATGTCCTTTGGGAAGAATGCCATGGAGCATTTAAAACCTTGACTTGCCCATACGAGGTAGGAGGTCTGGTCCCCATCCTCACACACGTACGTCCAGACTCCAGACGGGAAGCAGGCGGAGCACACCGGTGACTGAAGAGTGGTGTGGAGGCAGCGTGAACTTGGTTACCTCACTTCACTGAGTTTATCAAATATTTGATGAGTACTTGGTACTAGGAAGTGCAGGGAATGTAAAGGTGAACTAGATAAGTTTCTACTTGCATTTTTCCTGATTCTCAGTTTTCTCATTTTAATTGAAGTTCTTCATTATTCTATGAATGTATGATTTAAAGGTCCTTTATTTAAAACCACAGGAAAGCCAAGGAGGTGTGTTCTCAAAGGCATCTTGCACTGTGATACACAAGCAGTGGTTAATCTAAATCTTGAATGCACCTTTAATAATTTAGGCCTTGGTTTTTCCATCTGCACATGTGAAGAATAACATTTGTCCTACCACCATCTGGAAATATACCTTGCCAAGCCTAATTACTATTTGGATTTTCTCCACAACAACAATAGGCTAGGTCAATGGTCATCAGTTCTCATCCTTGGAAGCATGTTGCAATAAATTGGAAAAACTCAAAGAATACCAACACCTGGGGCCTCTGGAATACAGTGGTACCTTGGTTCATGAACTTCATTCTTTTCACAATTCTGGTTGCAAACTGAACTGAATCAAAGTCAATGATTAGGTTCAATGCTGACCTGATGGGGGAAAAATGTAATTTGGTTCTCATCCAATTTGGTTTGTGACCAGAATTGTGCAAAGAATAAAGTTCATGCACCAAGGTACCACTGTACTAATGTGGGGCATCTGAGTGTTTGAAAAGTCTCTAGGTGGTTCTCATGTGCGGCTAGGTGAAAATAGCTTCTGTCAATTAATTTTAAAGACACTTAATTCTTGAATTTTACGGTTTGAATATGATGATCCCTCCATTTAATCAGCACCTCTTAAAAGTTATGCAAATAAACACACACACGCCACCTCTCTCTTCAACTGTGATTGACAGCACATTAGCAGTTACAGTCACAGCCACAAGCCAGCTGACACAGTGCAGAGCGGCCCTGCTCTGGTAAGAACAAAGCATGTTTTCATTTTTGTTTCATTTTGTTGCAGCTTATTGCCACTCACCTAAGTCCAGGCTCCAGCTTCAATAAAGGGAAATGTTGCCCATTTCATAGCACTATTTCCCTTTTTGGCTTTAGACATGTGATAGAAGAGCTGGTCTGAAACACACTTGAGGGCCAGACTTAGATCCATAACATGCCCACTTTGTGCATCTCATGATGTGCAGCCCAGGGAGAAGTGGTAATACACAGCGATGGTCACATTTGAAATGAAGACAAATCAGGTCTGCAGCACTGAAATCAATCCAAACCTAGGTCTGTAAGTTCATTAGACGTTCTGGAAGGCTCATGTACAAGCAGCCATGGTATATCCAACTTGCACTTAGAGTGATTTGGATTTTATTCCCCAGATGCACGCTTGCATGATTCTCTGCCTAAGAGACTGATTCCCTTCCTGGTATTCCTCAGGACACTTCGTTTCTTTGCTCTGGTGACTTTCATAAACATTTATAATGCGCTTCATTCAATGTAGATCAAATGGGAAGACCTGACGGGATATGAAATGCCTTGGGCTCCTTCCAAAACTCTGTGTACATTTACTCTGGTTAAGTGCTAATGTAACACTTGTGGGACAAAAACAGTAACAGCAAAAGTGCAGTGAGAAACCCTTCTCTGGTTTTCATCTGAACACTTTGTCACATATGTTTTAGGGAATAAGAAGAGCAAAAACACTGACAAACAACAAACTCACTGAGAGAGAAATTAGAGAAACCACACCCTTCACAATAACATCCATAAAAATGAAATACTTAGGAATCAATCTAACAAAGGAAGCAAAAGATTTATACATTCAAAATTACATTACTCTGAAAAAAAAATCCAAGAGGATATCAGAAAATGGAAAGATACCCCTTGCTCATGGATAGGACGTACTTTACCTTTCCAGATGGTCCCTTGCCCCTATTTTTTTTTCAATCTATGGATTTTTCATGAGTAACCAAAAAAGGATAGCAGAAATAGTTGTAGCTAAAATTCATCACGTTCTTACCATTTACTTGATACTGTGTGAAGAGCTCTATGGGTCTGCTCCGTTTAAATTTTTACTATAAACCTATAAATGGGTGCAATTATTATCCCCATTTTACAGAGAAAAAAACTGAGGTGCAAAAGGTTAGTGCTATTTGCACCTGGCTTATTTCCAAGCTAATGTGCTCAGGCACTATTTATTAAACCACCTCCATCAAGAGAGGTCACATGATGCTTGTGAAGTCTTAAAATATGGAAATACCCATTTATTCAACCAATGTTTGGTGAGTGCCTAACGTGTGTCAGGTCATGTACTAAGATCCAAGGATAAGGAGTTGACAAGACAGACATGGCTACTGCTTCCTAGATGATCTAATTGGGAAGATAGAAACTCCGTAATAGGTACAGAATAGATATTACTTAAGTTCAACTCTGGAAAAAAGCCAGGAAGAGAAGCAAGAGCAGCTGATAGTGGTAAGTATGACCTGCAGGTGGACAAAGTAGGGTCAGTCCACAATGAGCGCTTATCACAGACCACATTTTTTCTTTTTTGTTTTTAAGTGAAAAAAGTTAAGACAGAATTTCATAACAAAACAATGGGAAAGTAATAGAGAATACATTGCATATTGTCATCTTCAAAGTAGCTACTCAGAGTACAAAATATGGGCATAAAAAATTCTCCAATCAATATTAGCATGAACTTTTCTTTCAATGAACTAAGAGACACAAATAGTATAGCTACCTTGAATTTTTCTCCCTTCCTTCCTTTCCCCTTTCTCCCATCCTAGCTCCTTTTTCCTTTTAAACAATTTCTTCCTATTCCACAATGTCTATTATATATTTTAGACCTCATTTACTCTTTCAATTTCTCACAGTAGGGAGACAATACAATGTTTACACATGTGAGTATTTCTTTTTTTCTTTTTTCTTTTTTTTGGAGGGACCAGAGATTGAACTCATGATCTTGCGCTTGCTAAGTAGGCACTTACACCGCTGAGCTAAATCCCCACCCCATCCTCCATTTGTATTTCTTCATCTGAGAAGTGTGTATTCATCTCAGATGCCCATTTTTGGATTGGGTCTTTGAATTTGGGGGTCAGAGTTTTTTCAATTCTTTATAGATTTTAGATAGAAATTCTTTGTCTGAGGGAAAATTAGCTGCAATTTTTTCCCCATTCTGTGGGTTGTTTTTTCACTCTGTGATTTCTTTTGATGTGCAAAAGCTTTTTAATAAGATGAGATCCCAGTTGTTGATTCTTTGAAGTACTTCCTGTGCAGTTTGCATTTTGTTCATGAACTCTCTGCCTACACCTACATCTTCAAGATTTCTACCTTTTTTCTCTTCTAGTAGATTTAGTATTTCTGTTCTAGTATTTAGACATTTGATCCGTTTTGACTTTAGTTTAGTGCATGGTGATAGACATGGGTCTAATTTTAGTCTTCGGCATGTAGAGAGCTGATTACCAGCACCGTTTATTAAAGAGTCTATCTTTCTTCCAGTGAATATGTTTGGCCCCTTTGTCAAAGATAAGGCAACTGAATGGCTACATCTTCTATTCTGTTCCACTGATTCTCTTTTTTTTTCTTCCAGTACCATGCTGATTTTATCACAGTAGCTTTGTAGCATAATTTCAAGGCAGGGATTGTGATGCCTCCTGCTTTGCCTTTGTTACCCAGGATTACCTTTAATATTCTATTCTCCTGGTTCCAAATGAATTTTAGGAATCTTTTCTCTTGTTTTGTGAAGTATGCTGATGATATTTTGATTGGAGCTGCATTAAATCTGTATAACAGTTTTCAGAGTATAGCCATTTTCATTATGTTGGTTCTTCCTATCCAAGAGCAAGGGATGTCTTTCCATTTTCTGATCCTTGCATTCTTGGGATGAATCCCACTTGATCATGGTGTATAATCTTCTTGACGATTTGCTACATTATGTTTATTGAGGATTTTTGTATCTATGTTCACTAGGGAGATTGACCTGTAGTTCTATTTTTGGTTGTATACCATGTATTATTCTGAGCACTTTACCTTTCTTACTCTGTGTATAACGTATGATCAGAAAGTATGGTTATGACTTAAATTTAAAACATTATTACAGTAAAAGACATATTACCATTCATCTGTCTTCACATACTCTCCCTTGCTTTGAGCACACTTATGCCATCATTCTTGTCACTTTCTGAAGCAGTTCTAGAAATTCTCTGTCATGAGTATCTTAACTTGTACTGTTGTGATTACCTGGATGTTCTGAATCAATTCAATATATTTACTTTTCAAGGTCATTTTGACTTTAAGGAAGATCCAGAAGTCCTATAGTGCCACATCCACATGAATAAGGTGGATGAGGATACACTGTAATGTTTTTACAAGTTTAATTTTCCATTGGATGGTACTCAGCAGCAACGTTTATTACATTTTTTAATCACGCCTCACAAATGCTCAAAAAAAGGGTATCTAGATCTGTTTACAAAAGTGGGGAAAGAATGATGGTAGAAGTGTGTTTGAAACAAGGGGAGTGTTTAGAAAGGGATTAATGGAAGTGTGCCTTTTGGTAGAATACATTTTTAAGAATTTAAACATTAGCCATATATTTTAATAACACCTCATCTATTTCACATCGATTCTCTGAGCTAGGCACTATTATTGCCTCCATTTTACAGAGGAGCAAACTGAACACAGATAGGCTAAGTAACTTACATAAGGCCACATACAGAGATGAGACTTTCACCACCAGTGTGGGGTCTAGCTTGAGGTTCTGACTGGCCTTTGGATTGAAAACAAAATAGTCTGACTCAAAATACACTTTAATAACTGTTCCTGAAAGCATTTAAAAACTGACATTGTAATAAATAATTCTTAGACCAAAACCTAGTTAGAAAACTAGAAAAATAAGAGTGTCGGGGGTGCTTTTTCATTGAAGATGTTTTCTGAATTTGAACTCCAATTGTCAAGACCTAGTTGTGGGTAAAGGGGCACAAAAGACAAAGCCTTGGGGTTGCTTAACAAAGAGTCCAATAAAAGATCTTCCACACATACAATTGAGACTGAAGGGGCTACACCTTTAGTGTCGAATGATGAATGAGGTATAAATTTACCTGTAAAGACAGTCTTCTGGGATCTGAGCAGATCAGGAGGAATTAAATCTCTGGCTTGAAGAAGCTGTAATGGAAAATAAGTCAGTTTATGAATTTACAGCCCCAAATCACACCGAAAATTCTGAACAGTTCAGAGAACTTCTAGCTATGAACTTATTTTACAGTTGTCCCAGACTGGTTATAGTCTCAGAAACCTGGAAGAAGCTAATATAAATATCAGAGAGCCTCACTTTCACCATTCTCAGGCAATTCTCTCACAATTTCCTAAGGAAAAATACAGAGATTACAATAAATAAAGAAAGACAGATGCAAGGAAACCAGGTCCCAAGAGGGAGAGAAAACAAACAGGAAAAAACAGGGCAGAACAGACCCACAAGTTTTCAGATATTGAAATTATCCAAAAGAAATTATTTTTTAAAAATACTAGGATAAGGGCTGGGCGCACTACTCAAGTCACAGAGCACTGATTAGCATGATGACAGTCCTGGCTTCCATCCCCAGCACCACCACTCTGAACACCAACCAAACCGAACCAAACTAAACCAAACCACTATGCCTACTAGATTAAAAAAAAATCCACAAACAGAGAAGCTTGAGAATATTTTCAGAGACTATAAAACAATCACAAAAGAGATATAACATATCAAACGGTTGGAGCTTCCAGAAAGAAGAAATTTCATGGTTAAAATGAAAAGTTATTGGACACATTAAACATTGTATAAGTGTGAGGCATGAAAGAATTAGTGAATGAAAGATAGTTCTGGAGAAATTTTGTAGACTGCAGCACACAGAGATAAAAAATTAAAAGGGGACATTTAAAGACACAAAAGACATAATTTAAAAGTCCTACATTTGTTGAATCGGAATTTGAGAAGAGAAGAGAAGAGAGCAAGATTGGGGCTAAAATATGGAAACTAAACTTTATCTTGTGATAAAATGAAAGCATTTACATTGAACACCCATGAGAGGTGTTAAAAATGATGGTGCAATTTACCCATGCTCAAGGGTATTTGGCTAAGTGAGCAAGGGGACTGACATGTGTGCTATTTAGCAGGCTGTGTGCCTGATGAGGGGTTGCATCTGCCCAAAGAAAGGGAGTTTTTTTATTGTTGTTGTTTGTTTTGCTTTTGTCATCATTTTTATTCAAGTACAAATAAAACCTGTACCTGAACTATCTATTTTCTTTGCTGTGCAGCCTAGCCTCGGGATCGGTAACTCGGATGGCCAACTGAACTGGTCTGCCCAGAGGCTACGTGGCTCTCAGAGGGAGCATCCTGAGCAGCCTCAGTGCAGTAATTTCTGCAGTGAACCAGCAGAACCTCCAGCTCCTTGGTGCTGTGGACTGGGGACCTCTGATGGCATGTGCTTTCTTTTCTGGTGGTTCTCATTTAGGGCATTGGGATCTGGCACCTAAATGTTCTTCACACTCTGTTGTCAATATCTCTGGGTTTCTGCTAGATATGCTTAACTTTGACATGGTCTGACAGTTGTCTGATGAACTTCTTGTTCTAGTTTCTGATGGTCTTCGGCTTCCTGAGAATTCTGAGGACAGCCATGATACCAGGGGATGAGGAAGCCAGATGGAGACGGCAGGAGTGTAGATAGCCAACAGTTAATAATGCTCAATGACTAGGAAACACTACATGGCTAGTGATGACTCTGGACCTCTCACAACAGGCTCCAAGTTTTGCTTTTTTGGACGTAGAACAGAGAATGACTTTCTCAAAGAAAAGTGATATTACATCAGTTTGTCATTTCTTCTGCCAAAGGTCAAACTTCCAGATTTTTTTTCTCCATATGAAGGCAGAAGGCCATGCTAATGAGAAACAGCACACATACCCACGTTTACTTGTTTCACATTAAGTGGATTATGATCAATTTTAATTGTTAGAAAGCTGGATTCTATCATATGCCATGTTCAGCTATTTTTCCCTTTCATAGTCTTTTTCTCTTCTCATCCTTCCTGAATCCATTTAGGGGTGGAAAGGAGAATTTCATCTTTTTCATTTTTGAAGTATATAGTGCAATTAGACACATCCCTTTGAATTCTAAAGCATGGGAGCTAGTCTCTTTACCTTACCATACCCAAAATATACTCATTGTTCATGACTTTGATATTATCCGAAGTCTCTAACCAAAAGAGTAATTCAATATCTTATCAACTGACTTGCCATCCATAAGTTATAGTGAATGAGGGATGGTGGTTGATTAATAGCTCACACTGAAATAATATGAAAGAGGGGCAATTAAAATAGAGATAATTTATAACTTGAAGAATAGGAATTAGCACTAGCTAATAAAGGCAGACATTTATTTGGTGCTAATTATACTGAAGGAAAATAAGATTGGAAGTTGGTATACATTTTTGTGTTTATTCGGAAGAGGGAACCAAGATCGGGGTAAGAGTTGTGTATGGCCTTTGTAGTTGGACTTGAAGTCAGAAGGGACAGAGGAATTAAATCTACATAGCCATGAGTCTTGGGAGAAGAGCTCAAGAAATGTCTTCTGAGATAGGCCACCAAGAGAAAACCAAAATTACCCCAAATATTCAGGTCATCTGCTAACTCTTGTATGAAAGACAGGGGAATCAATACTAGCTCCAGAGATCAGAAGGAGCCAAGGAGTTGAATGAAGAAAATGAAAGCACCTTATTTGCTGCAAATCAGGACACATTTAGAGCATCTTGTGGAAACTGCAGGGAAGGACTGATGTTTCTACTGAAGAAGGCGTGGTAAATTGATTTAATTACATAGCACCATTAGTACTAATTAAAGATGTGCAATGCATCATTGGTATTTTCTTATTTAGTATGTACTCAGCTACTCATTTTTCCTTCAGTGAACACAGAAAATATTAATAAAGGTTTTCATAAAATCACTTTAAACTTTGGAATCCAATTCTTAAGTTACCATATAGCTGAAAGTGCTTCGTTTCCTAATTTGCCTTTTATGGGGAAATTCTGAACTGTATTCCTTTAATTGAGTGATTTCTTACTGCATTCACATTTTTAAAGGACAGCTTGTTAGAGCTGTCACTAAGATATTTCTAAGCAGGGTTCTTTTACTCTCACTTTCCCAGAAACAGTAAAAACATGAGCCAAAACTACAATCATTGGGTTTTGTGCCAAGTGATGGAGAAACAATAATGATTATGACACAAAATCCTTTTTAAAAAAGATACAGCACTGAGAAGAAGATACACACATAAATAAGTCACTTAATTCAATATAGTAAGCATTGAAGGGGATGGTTGTACAATGTATAGTTGCAGCACAATGGAAATAATACTTTATTCGTTTTAAAGTATTTACTAAGTAACCACTGTTTCTACAGCACTATGTTAGGCATGAGAGTGATGAAGGAATAAGAAAAAAAATTCTTGCACCTTTTCTTTGGGTAGGGATGACAATAAGCTTTTGAAGACAAATTTTTTAAGGTCTTCAAAAATGTTAGTTGTGCTTAACTGCTTCCTAACATAGATCCCACAACTTAGGGGCTGGAGATTGAGGAAAGAGACAGAAAAGAATGGTGTCTACCCACCCTTTCAGCCCAGAGAAATCTGCTTCTCCAGGAACAAAAATGTGTGGATATGTTGTGTCTCGCAGCTTGATCTCTGATGCACTGGAGCATTGCAAGGACACACAGCCAAATTACACTTACTTTTATCAGAGGTTATTAGCAGGGATTCTGGAAAATGTTTAACCAACAGGTTTGCACTTTACCAGCAGTATAGGTACTATAATCTCTCCTTGTTATCATGGATCAGAGGTCAATAGTAGCTTTGAAACTAGTTATTAATTTATAAAATCACATATTCCTTGGTCTTTTTCAAACATTGATGCCATTCCTCATCCAGAATAATTTCTATGATGAGGAAGTTATTCTGCTACCTGGAGAAAAGAATTCTTGTAAGCCCTACTGTACATTAGAATTATAACAACAGTGTGTATATTGCTGGCATCTGATTTCATTTAACACCAAGATTAATTGCCTTTCAAAGAATGTGTTGACTTTGCCACTAACTTAGTCAGTATTTGCTTTGGAACCAATAATGAGAATCAAGACTTTAAAGGTGGATTTCAAAGCCTGCAGATTAAAGAAGCTTCAGACAGGGAGGAACTAAAATTATGTAAGGAGGAAACAGAAAGAGCACAAGTTGTCTTTTAGAGGCGACCATTTTGCTTTTCAAACCTGAGTCAGTGTTCTTGGTGAAGCCAACGTTGGCCTGACTCTCAGAATTTTCTCAGAAAGAAAAATTAGGCTTAGCTGCCCAATTCAATGAATTGCGCAATGCATGCAGTTTCTTCTCAGAGAAGGGACGTCAGTGGGAGTAACATTTGCAATTCAGGTTTTTATTAATAGCATTCACTAAGCATACCGAATGTGTGGTATGCACACCACTCCACACACATCACACAAACTGTCCTACACGATTTGAACTGGAAAAAAATCTGTCTGCCAGCAGCTCATTATGACAAACTGTTAACCACAGGCTCAGCTTACACTTGGGGAAACTGACACTCAGAAAGTTTAAAATGACCAAGGACCCTGCAAGAAACTGTATAACCCCAAGATGTTCTGTTGCATAGCCATTACCATAGCCCTTCCTCTATTTATGAATAGAGAAGTACTCAATAGCTATGCTTCTCAAACACTGCCTACGTCCAAGTCCCCTGAGGGTCTTATTGAAAAGGAAGATTTAATTCTGCAGGTCTGGTATGCACGCCAGATTTTTGCATTGCCAATACTGTTGTTTCATGACCTTGTATGAGAGGCTGCCTGTGATTATGTTTTCTATGTAGTTCTTGTCTGCTCGGTGCCCTCCAGATCTCACTGGGCATAGATTTTGAGCTAGTTGTAACATTATACCAATTATTAAATCTGCTGCCAGTTATTGTGTTGTGAAGTAAATCTGAAGAGACTCACACGTAGGCCATCTTCTTAGGAAAACTTTAAGCATCTTTAGAACATTTGTCCTCTAATATTATTCCCACCACTGCTGAGACATGTGCCAGGACTAAGGATGAAAGTGTAGCAAATAAAAAATACAGGGAGGTTAGGAACAGTTGTAACAAAACCTTGTAAATATATTTTGAGTCGATGCTGAGATGTGTTTTTCAGAGATGCAACAGAGCATAGTAGCTGTTGGCTAGGACTCAGGTTTCCTGGGTTGCAGTGGCTCTGCCTCTCTCCCATGCAGTCATGTAAGCCGAGGCTCCAGCCCTCTAGGCCTCACGTTGCGGACCTATAAAAGGAATGGTTGGAGGAGATGATACAGAAAGACTTAAATTCTAAAGTTTTGTAGTTGGTAATGATTAGCATCTTTCATCTAGATGAAAATAAGATGAAACTTTTTACCAAAGAAACTGAAAGCATTAATTTCCAATGTCACTGCACTATGGTCAGATAATATGCATGGAGTAATTTCAATTCCTTTGCATTTGCTTAAGCATGTTCTATGGGTGAGTGTATGGCCTATTCTAGAGGATGCCTGAGAAGAATGTGTATTCTGATATTGTTGGGTGGAACACTGTAAACAGCTACTAGGTTGATTTGTTCACAGATTTGGTTCAGTTCTGTTATTTCTTTGCTGATTTTTTTTGTCTAGTTGATGTATCTCTTTGTGGCAATGGGGTATTAAGGTCCCCCCATTACAATTGTGTTATTGCTTATTTGATTTTTCAATTTCTTCTAGTTCATTGAAGAGAATGGTCTGTGCTTATATTGCTTGATTAATTTTGTAGGCCTATATCTTATAATCTGAGAAATTACTTTGAAGATGACAATATGTAATATGTTAATCATTGTTAATTTCCTGTTGTATTGTTATGAAATTCTGTATCATTTTTTTTCTCTTCAAAGAAAAAAAAAGAGAGAAAAAGAATCGGAAAGCTATCTTTGCCATATGGATAACCAGGAAGATTTTAATGAAAATGACCAGCAACATAAGCCAATTGATTGCTTCTCTCGCTTTGATTGTTGCTACAGCAGAAAGAGTTATGGGTTAAGGAGACAATAGACAGGTTGTATAATATTGAGCAAGTTTCTGCACCTGAGTCTCGGTTCTACTGTCTATAAAATGATATATAAAATTGATGCTTTCTATCTGTTTTGGTGGCGATGACCCATATAGTCAATGGAAACAGTTAAAAATTCTTGAACCTAGATTTCCATTTTAATTAGTCCCCCATATTTACCCATAATGAAGGAAGTGAGTCCCTAGCCACTCCCTCTACCTTCATGGATGGAGTAACTATAAACTATACAAAGGCATACCTGCTCTTTTAGTCTTCCTTTCTTGGTCCTTTGAATAGGTGGTGCATTGAATGAATGAGTGAATGAGATATTGTCACAACAGGACACAGAGGAGACAATCAGACTCACTGAGGTCAGTGCAGCCAGATTTCTCCTGGAGGTAGAACCAAGGTTTCCAGCTGATGGCGCAGAAGTTATTGGCTGGAGGTGTTGTAGAAGGCACTTTCAGCCCCCGAAGTCTTTTTTACTTTTTTCAGGAACCAAAACCTGGGCCTAGTGCATGCTAGGTAAGCACTTCAGCCTTGAACCAGACCCCCGCCCCAACTCTTAAGGGGCCCAAATTATCCTGAAAACAAGATGAGTCAAGAAAAGGTGTTATTAGCAAAGCCACAATGGTGTTATGAACCCTGGGAGGGAAGAA
This sequence comes from Cuniculus paca, assembly GCA_004365215.1. Classification (NCBI taxonomy): domain Eukaryota; kingdom Metazoa; phylum Chordata; class Mammalia; order Rodentia; family Cuniculidae; genus Cuniculus; species Cuniculus paca. The sequence continues at coordinate 13,821 of RJWT010022193.1, forward strand.
AATGAGCAAATTTGGGATCCTCTTTAGTTTTCATTTCAATCCCTAATGCTGAGTTTTAATTTGAGTTGGGAATTGGGTTTAATCAGAAGCATTTCCACGGGGAACAGAGCTTGTGAAATTAGAACTCACAAGCAGATGCTTCACTTGGTTTCAAGAGAAAAATCTAATCTTGTAGGGAGCCTATGACCAACTGGGAATTGTGGGCAGATATAATTAATAGAATCATAGATGTCAAAATACGAAGGCTTCTCATAAATTAGTACTTCCCTTTGTTTTGTGTTCTTCTCAAAGGCAAATGGCATGTCAAGAAGGGAAAGGAAAATTCACTACACCAGCTTGGGAAGCCACTGCCATCAGAATTATGCTGGCTCTGGGAAAGTGCAGAGATCAGTTCTAGGTCAGCATTTATTAAGAATGCACATTCTTAAACCAGGCGTGGTGGCACACACCTATAATCCCAACATTTGGGGAGGCTGAGGTGGGAGAATTGTGAGTTTGAAGCCAACTGGGATACATGAGGAGACCTTGTCTCCAAAAAAAGAAAAAAAGCTTATTTTTAGGCCCTTTCATGACCATAATTACCTTTCAGACCAGAGTTGCATTTTTTACCAGCTGTCCAGATGACTCTTAGACACTCAAGATTGAGAATTGAGCTTTGAGCAATTTGCAGTCATTCTCACTTCTACCTGAATAAAATTTAGTTTCTTTTCTTATACCACATTGTATGTTTTTAGAGAAAGAGGGAAGAGAACCTATGATTAGACACATGAGGGTATTTTGTAATGATTGTGGGGAGATATGTATTTGGGGAAAAAATAGCACACATGAGAGGTAAAGGATGCAATGGGGAGAATCTTCTTATCAAAGCTCTGTTGATGTAAGTGAATTTTTCAAAGATTGTGCAGAACCAAAACATCCCTTTCAAGATGTTTTTGTACAATGAGGAAATAGGGTTGTTCTTTAAGGCACATCCCCAGTTTAACTCCTCAAACTAGAAAATACTTCTGGGGTGGTGGTAGTAGCAGTGGTGGTGGGGAGTTGAAGACAGGGAAGCTCTTAAAGACATTTTCCAAGACTAGATCCTCTCGAGAGCTGTTGCACATTCTGTGGGCACAGTTAGCTGTCTGGACATGCTTGTCTTTCCTGTCTCCTTCCACTCACTGTGGAGATAGATTCCTGAAAAGAAGACGTTCACTGAACATCCAGCTCCTTTCTCAGATTCACACTGTGCTTCTCGATGCAAAGGGGTGTTGTGACAGTGGAGCTGATAAACAGATGCTTTTTCTAGTGAGGCTTTCCCAAGGATTGACAGTAATTTGCACACAGGGGCCTCATGGGAATTGTGGAATTTATGTATTTCACAAGAATGAGCTGAGTCCCTCCCTTGGGACTAACATTACTAAGGAACACAGAAGGTACAAAATCCAACGTCTCTATTTTCTGAAAGTTTATAGTCTTGTCAGGGAGTTAAAACAGACACAAATAAAGCAGAAAGCAATACCAGACCTTACAAACTCCAGTGCGAATGTGAATATTATTAACAGGCTCTTATATAGCACCAACCAATTTCCATCTCAAAACTCAGTTCAGGTGACAAAGGCTGTTTTTGAAAATGTTTTCCCCTCAATTGTATTAGGAGGGTTTTTCTTTTGTTTTGTTTTTCCCTATGGGTTCCCTTATGCCATATATTAATGTCTTAGTTACTTTCTTGTTGTCAGAACAAAATACCCAACGCCTATAAGTTAAAGGAGCAGAGGTCTGTTTTGGCTCACAGTTTGTAGAGGTTTTGGTCCACAGCTGGTTATACCTCAAAGCAGAGGCATAGTAGAGCAGAAATAGTTCATGACATGGCAGGCAAAAAGCACCAAGGCTTCTTTCTTCTTTCCCTTTTTATTCCATAAAGGCTATAAGCCTATTGGCTGGTGCCACCCATGCCCAGGATGGGTCTTCTTTCATAAATTCATCATCCACACTCAGAATTATGCTAAACCAGTCAGTGGACTGATCCAGTATCACATGGCCATGATCCAGTCACTTCCAAAAGCCCACTTATGACACATGAGGCTTTGTGGGGACATCAAGATATAAACCAAAACAATAAGCAAATCTAAGACTAGGGGAAAAGAAATAAATGCAGTTGGCATGTTAAAGTGATAAATTATTGTGGCCAGAGGGCAAAAAGTGGCAGGTTGTCTTCCCTAAAAGAACTGCACTCTTATTCCTACATGCTTTTCTTCTAATGTGAGGAATGCCCCTGCCACTGAGAAATGGAGTCTATATTTTGCTGCTTTGATTGTGGACAGAGCTGAGGATACATCCAGCTGACAATCCTTCGAGTTTATAGAAAAAAAGAAACAAATTCTGCCAAACACCTGAATAAACTTAGAAGGAGATGTACCCCAAGTGAGTCTACAGATGAGAATATAGTCCAGTCAACACCTTAACTGCAGCCCTAAGAGATCCTAAACATACAATCTAGTTAAGCCATGTGGTTTTCATTCGAATCACAGGATCTGGGATATAAATAAGTGCTGTTTAAGCCATTACGTTTGTGGGAATTTTCTGTTTAGCAAAAGGAAACCAGTGCAAGCAGGTAAGGGGGACTTCAATTTCCAGCTTTTGAGTTCTCCAGACAATGCTAAGTAGATCAGAGACAAATTGTCCCCAGTGAGCCACGTCTAAAACATAGATTCATGAATGAAATTAAAATTTTTATGTGAAATCACTAAATCATGGTAACTGGAACAGGTATCAGCAATTTCCCTATTCATAACTTTTGATGATGGATGATACCTTCTTGGCACTAATCACTCATCAATCTTGTTTTCTGAGTCCTGGATTTTGGTTACCTTTATAAATCTTCCCTGTGTGTCTCATAACTTTTATGCTGTTCCCACTTTGAGCCAACAAAACCACTCTTGGAGAACAGATAAAATTCCCATAGTCACACTACCCTCAGCCTTCATGGATACATTGTATTAATTAACGCATCTATGTGTTTCCATATCTATTAGCTCCATCAGACCAGTAGGTTATTGGCTTTATAATTCAGAGTTTAACTGTGGATATAAAAGTTCGATCTATTGAATGAAAATGAATGAATGGCATTATTTGCTGCAGTAAGACCTTTGTTGTTAAAGAACGTACAGTCCAGTACTAAAATACATGGCCCAATTTACAAATGCTATGAAAGTAAGAAGGGAGTGTCAACTTGGAAGTTTTCACAGAAGAGGAGAAACTTAAATTTAATATGAAGGAGGATTCTTTTTTTATTTGGATGTGATAAAAAGATATAAGAAGGAATTTTGAACTAGAACAGAAGACAAAATTATATAGGAGTAGGGAATGGCAAGAAGACTGTCATGTTAAGAACGTCACAGAGATGTTCTGAGTAGAAACTTCTCCAGGGAGAAATAGTAGCAATAGTCTGTTACTTTATGTGGCTACTGGATTCTACAAA
>RJWT010022194.1:0-17282 GCA_004365215.1 Cuniculus paca
GGGGGTGGAAGGAAACAAGCAAGCAGGCCAGCAAGCGAGGAAGGCGTAAGAGGGGCCGTGTGGACAGCATCCCAGGTGTAGGAAGTCACCAGAGAGCAGAGGCAGAGGCCGGAAGCTGGGCTGGTGTTGTGCAGGGCTGGCTGAGGTGGCGGCTTTGCCCCAGTCCCAGTCTGGGTGGGCTCTGGTCCGGGGCAGCTGAGGGAGGGAGGTGGCCCTGCAGGCGGAGGCCACGGGGCAGGGCACCATCGGGACGGAGGTGGAGGTGGGCGCGGGGCCCCTGGAGGGAGCCGGTGGCAATGTACAGGAACGTGTGGCCCGGGTATCCGGAGAAGACCGGAGGTGCTGGAGGGTAGAGTGACAGAGCTGAAACACACGCACCAGGTCCACGGCAAACAGCCAGGGGCAGAAACCAGGTGGGGCCACGCCTGCCCTTGGGAGGCCTGGGAGGGTCACCCAGGCTCCCTGGCTCTCCTCGCCTCAGGACAGGGGGGCTGTGGCCACGTTCCCGGGTCTGTCTCTGTCTCTGCCTCTCCTTCTCTCTCTCTCCCCCTTAGGGACCCCCATAAACTGAGCCCTGCTGAGAATACATCTTTCCCACATCCTGAAACTGAAACAGAACTCTTTTTTCCCCCTGCAGTATTGACAGTTGAGCCCAGGGCCTTCACCCTGAGCTACACTCAATCCCTTTTTATTTTGCAACAAGGTCTTACTGAGCTTTCGGGGATGGGCTCCAAGTTGCAATCTTCCTGCCTCAGCCTCCCAGAGGGCTGGATTTACAGGTGTCTCTCATCACGCTTGGCTTCACTAAGACAATCTTGACTGTGCCACACTGAGGGCGCTCGAGGGAGAAACAATTATCTTCCTGCTGCTTCAACGTTCACTTTGCTGAAGAGAAATTTCCTCTCCACCCACTCACCAAACTGGCATTTCCGGCTCTGTGGCGGCTGTCAGGGAAGTGGAAGGGGGTTGCAGTTTGAGGGCTCCCAGCACCTCAGGTCTTTATTTTCCTCCTCCCCCACCCCATGGATTTCCTTTGTCCCCTGACCTGAGACTGGTAGCCAGGCGGCCAAGTGGACAGCCCTGCGGCATCTTCTGCTGTCCTTGGCCCCAGCCCTGCCCCCCACCCCATAGCAGCAGCGGCCACAAACCCACGCGGAGACCAACCAGGAAAACGCGGGGCTCCAGCCCGCTTCCTGCAGAGGTGCGCTTGCTCCCCTAAGACACAGTGCCAGCACTGGCCTCTCAGGTCACTTCTGTGCTGGTGACACTGTCTTCCCTCTGTAGCCCTCCAACTCCCCAGGGCCTTCCTGAAAGTGGTCCAAATCTGCTTTCTGTGGGAACAGGAGCAGAGGACCCCGGCTGGCCAGCCTGGTTAGGGGAGCGCGCAGCCTGTGGGTCAGTGCCCCTGGGCGCCCATGGTTTCCAGTCAGGGTAGGAGAAACTGACGGGTTCTTCAGAAGGAGCTTGCCCTGGGGCACTGCTGAGCCCCTCCCCTCACTTCCTCTCCCTTCTTGAGCTCTCTCGCCCTCCCCTGAGTGCCCGCGCACCCCAGGAGTCTCCAGGGGCTGCTAGTCACAGCAAAGGTGCCCCTAGGGACTTTGGAGGCCACCCCAAGTTTGGGGGAGCTGCCTCTTCATGTGTTGCCCGTATACTGTGTGCTGCTAGGCAAGGACTGTGTCATTCAGATGCCAAATTGGGGCCTGAGAAAGCAGGAGCAGTTGGCTGGGACTAGAGGGGCCATCTGTGTCCATGGAAGCCTAAGATTAATTGCTCAGGTAAAATTGATTAAATCGGCGACAAATGGGAAGTGGTCCCGTAGCAAGCAGGCATGCTTAGAGAGCGATGACCCTCCCCATAGGGGGAAGAGTCACTGCTTAAAGAGGAGCGGTTGTCTGGGACTAGAGGGGCCATCTGTGTCCATGGAAGCCAGCGAGCTGTGTGGCCCTTTGGCCCATGAAGCCTTCGACCTCACTCCTCGGGGTCCACAGACGTCCAAAGCCTGCACCTTCTGTATCTTCAATTTCAGCCATGGGGCTGCGGTTTAAACCAGGCTTTTAAATTCTTGGGTCCACCTACAGCTCTGGTAGGTTTGGAAGAAAGAAGGAGAACGTGAAAAGTGAGACAGCGCAACTACTTTGCCTTCTCTGGGAGAATTTATTTTTAAAAGATTATTTATGGCAGGTTTTACTTCCAGCAGGTGCGCTATAAAAAATTCACACTGCGTAAAAGTAAGAATCCCCTTCCCTGAGCACCACGCCCCCAAACCAACCCTCCTCTTGTTACAGGCAGCTGAGTTAGATAGAAATATTATAGGCGGTCAGACAGGGCTGGGCCCTCGAGGCAGCCGGTGCAGAAGGCCAGATACCTTGCAACTGAGGGGGAGACAGACACCTGCACTGTGGGCCAGACCTCAAGACAAAAGATCAAGCAAGTACACCTACATCCTGAGGACTGATATTCTAAATAGGTCTGTATCAGCCTGAGGAAGCCAGGAGTCACCATCCCACCCCCCTAGGGGAAGAGTCACTGCTCTCTAAGCATGCCTGCTTGCCACAGGACTCACTTCCCCATTTGTCCCTGATTTAATCAATTAATCTTAGTGGTTGACCATAGTTCTGTTCTACCTCGTGCCTGCCTTCTGAGTTCCCATTTTTTGCCTACCTTGGAGCTTTGCTCTATAAAATCCCTAGAAGAGACAGGGTCATTGGCAACCCACTCAGTACCCCTTCTGTCTCTCTCCCAGACAGACGCTTTCTCTCAGTAAATAGAGTCTGCTCTTAACCTCGGTGGTTCCTAAAATTCACTCTTCAGTATTAGAGAATAGGAACTCGGACCGGACAGTTAGCAGGTTGGGAGTTTCGTCCCCCTCTATTGCTCTTAGGGACCACTGCTAACAGCGCTCACGGGACGTGTGCATCTCTCCCTTTTTCCACACACACACGTGGCTCACGCATGTGCGTCGGTTACACAGCGGCTTCTGGATTCTCAGCACAGCCTCATAGACGTTTCCCGGGAAGCTGCAGCGGGCCGAGCCCGCGACAGGTGAGTGATCCGGCCTTCCTTCCTGCCCGGAGGTGGGTGAGGTAACCGCTCTGTGTGCCAAAGGCAGGAGCCAAGAGGGTGATTCACAGCGCTGCTCTCCTTGTTTGTCTGCTTCGCACCCAGCCCCAGCCCTGCGCGGCGGCGTCCGGCGAGGATCAGCTGTGCTCGGTACCGGAGCGTCTCCGGTTTGGCAGGTAAGAGTCATACGGAGGGCACTGGACAGAGCCCATCCGTCAATCAGCAGCAAATACTTACGCAGGTCCTACTGTGTGCCAGACACTGTTCAGGCCACAGGATGCAGAGGGGAATGAGAGAAACACAGTCCCAAACAGCTGGCATCCTGGTGGATGCGTGGGGGGAGGAAAGACAGAATAATCAAGTCGCTGCGTAAGTGCTTTGCGACACTGCTCGCCGCCGTGCAGGAAAGTCAGGCGCGCGGACGAGGCCTGGAAGCAGCAGACTTCCGGGCCAGCTCTGATGCAGCCGAGAGCTAACTGTGCAACGCAGGACAAGACGCTTCCCCTGCCTGGACGCCGCTTTCCTTTGCTGTGCAGGAGGCTGCTGGGCCGGGTCACCGCGTGCCTCCTTCTCTGCATGGAGAGAGCACACAGGAGGTGCATGTGCGAGCGCACACACACACATGCACACGCGCGCACACACACACATGCACACGCGCGCACACACACACGCTGCCCTGTGGCTGTTTCCTCCCAGAGTCGCTTTCCTTTCCCGAGCTGCAGCTCTGGGAGGCCGATCTTTATTAAAATCCTTCTACCCTAGAGAATCCAGAACGGCAGGAAGAGGAGGCCAGCCTCAAAACCGACGCTGGACACATTGCAAGAACTTTGTGTCCTCTGGCCTCTGCTGGAGTCTAGGCTGGAGGAAGGGCAGGCGGCCGTCTGGGACTAAGACCACTGGGTCGAGAGCTGTGGGCGGGGACCTGAGGAGGAAGGTGCCAGGGGACATTCTGGAGCGGAGGGTGGCAGGAGCTTTGAAGGCTCCGCTGCTGTAGAGGCCCCCAGGCCGGCTGTCACATCGCCACTCCACCAGGCTAATCCCTCGGCACGGCTCCGCCACCAGCAGGGCGAGCAGATCCTGTTTGCTGGTTGCTGGATGCTGTCAGAACCAGCCCTGAAGGGGACCCGAGTCCAGCCGCTGCCAAGAAAATCCTGCTTTGCAGAGAGGACCCGGTTATCTGGCAGGAAGAGTGAGTGGAGAGTCTCCGCCTTCCCTACCCTGCGCGGCGACTCACAGTTTCTTTATCATTCGCAGGGTCACACGGCACTGAAGAAGCAGGCACAGTGCCCAGCGGTCTAGAACTGTGGGCTTTTCAAAATTCAACAGGCTCGCAAGGCACAGTCAACGCCCGATGGCAGGAAGGCCACATCCCTGGGGAGCAGGTGGTGGCCCTGATCACACTTTGGGGGAAGCCTGGTCTCCTATCTGATTCGTGCTCATTCACACTGCAGCCGACCAAGGAAGGGCAAGAGATCAGTGCAAGAAATCAAGCCAATCCGAGGAACTCGAAGATCACTGCTCCCATGACTGGAAGGACGCCAGCTGCAAGACCCCGCACATCCCAGGAAGCCAGGAGAACAAGCAACAGAGGCCCCTTGGGGGAGCTGCCACTGAGGGGTTTTGATGAGAGTTAGGTGGAATGATGTTAGGTCAACGATAAACCACTCTGGGACTGAGTACCCACCCACGTGACAGTGTGACAGGTACCGTGAGAGCCAGGGAGTGGAACAGCAAATGCAATCAAGCACTGTGTGGACAGACAGGAGGGCCCCAGGCAGGCACTGGACAAGTTACAGGCCAGGGGTCCCCACCAGGGTGACCCAGGTGTCTGAATTAAGAGCTGGTGGGGATTCCTGATCGATGGACCAAAGCCAGCAGCAAGATAGCAAGAGCCTGCTTCCTTTTTCTCCTCCCACTCGGGTTAGGAAATGTGTTTTTGGTGTTACAGAAAAGACAAGAGACTGGGGATTTAGCTCAGCAGTGTAAGCTCCTGCCTGGCAAGCGTGAGGTTGTGAGTTTGATCCCTGATACCAAAAAAAAAAAAAAAAAAGGAGATTCCCCATTTTACAACTGAAAGAATTTAAACAACATTAAAGAACCACTGAGCCTCGGGAGGCTGAGGCAGGAGGATCGGTGTGAGTTCAACACCAGCCTGGGCTACAAAGTAAGCTCAAGGTCAACTGGAACGGCATAGTGAGACCCTGTCTCAAAAAGCCAATGGCCAGGGATTTGGCTCAGCAGCCTAAGCGCCTGCCTGGCAAGTGTGAGGTCATGAGTTCAATCCCTGGTGCCGCCAAAAAACAAAAAAAAAAACCACTGAACCACTCCCTGGATTTAAAGAAAGGATTGAGATGTGTTGATTTTGTAGTTGAGGGAGATTCTTGGGAAATTCTGGCCTGAGATTCTGAACCATCTGACCATGACCTAGGCCATTACCGGTAGCAAATGTATTCCAAACTGCCCTAAACATTTCCAAGTCAGGCAACATTGACATATTCACAAGAATGAGAAAATAATTTCTTTAGTTGGGGGCACCAAGGCACTTACTCTTTTTTCCCCCCAGTGCTATGGATTGAACCCAGGGCCTCGTGCACACTAAGCACTCACTCTCCACTGAGAGATGCCCCAGCCCTTACTCTGGATTTCTTGTGGGCTGAAAGGTATGGATTATTTTCAAGGCCATCCCTGTAATCAGCACCCAGAGAAAAGATCAAGGTGCCCGGAAGCACGGGTGAGACTGTTACCAACAGCTGGCTTTGCAATCTGCCCGCTTCCTGGCCTCACCGGTCTAAGGAGGAGACGTATGGAGTGAGCGTAAGGGAGCTGGAGAACTGTCCGAGAGTGGAAACGTGTCCCCCCGAGTTTGTGTGCTGGAAGGAAATTTAATCTCCAACCCAACAACAGCGGGGAGAGGTGAGACCTTTGAGAAGTGTGTAGGTCACTAGGGCTCTGCCCGCCAAGATGGGTGAGTGGAGTCACTGCGGGAGAGGGTCAGTGACCCGGGGAGGAGGTGGCAGCAAGAGGACCCCGCCAGGATCACCTTGATCTCTGGCTTCCTGGCTGCCAGAATTGCAAGAAACCATCTCTGCTCGGTTTGCTCCCATGGCACGAAACAGACAAGACAAAGCACATCTGCGATTGCTCGAGGCTGTCTTCCCACCCTCTGGCCCTCCGTGGACCTCAGGGGACAGGTGGCGGTGGGCGAGGTTTCGGAACCACCTGGGGAGCTTTGAAAAAGATGCCTGTGCTGGGAATGTAGCTCAGCAGTGGAGGGCTCATCAGCATGTGTGAGGCCCTGGGGAGGAGGATGCGGGCCGTTTCGGGGATCCCTGGGAGACCTCGTTCTCTGGCCAAGCAGGAGCTCATTTTGGGCCTTACTAATGGGCCCTGGGCTTTGCCAGACCTAGGTATTTTGTTTTTTTGTTTGTTTGTTTGTTTATTTTTGCAGTCCTGGGGATTGAATCCAGGGCCTCTTCACTGACCTACGTTCGCAGTGTCACTGGTCCTGACACCTTGAGAAACAGCCTTTGGTCTCCCCGGTCCTTTGTCTCGTCCATTCAGTGAAGACCCAGGGCAGCCATGCAGAAGCACAGGCAGAGTTCGCCTTACAGCAGATGAGGGAGGTCACCCCTCCCCGGAGAGGGCAGCGGTGCGGACAGGCACGGGCGCCTTGGAGTGTAGGCGCCTGCTTCCGCGAACTCGGCCACTCCTGGGCTTCGGGGAACTGTGGGACTGTGATGCTTGTGAACCAGTTTTCTTAAAGGTTACTGCGCAATTCTCAGATATCTTCCTGGTTCTTTTCAGCTGGTCAGCGTTCCCACAGGGGCCGTAGACCTGTAAGAAACTTACAAAGAAGTTCATGAAAGGTAAATTCTAATCTAATCAGCTCTTAGCCCAAGGCAAGAAGGGTCTTTATTTTTTTTATTTTTATTTTTTTTGCGGCACCGGGGATTGAACTCATGACCTTGCGCTTGCCAGGCAAACGCTTAGGCCCCTGAGCTAGTTCCCCGGCCCTGGTGTTTTTGAGACAGGGTCTCACTATGCCATTCAGGCTGGCCTTGAGCTCACTTTGTAGCCCAGGCTGGTCTTGAACTCACAACGATCCGCCTGTCTCAGCCTCCCGAGTGCTGGGATTATAGGCGTGAGCTACCACGCCCGGCTAAGAAGGGTCTTTAAAGAACCCCTGTTTCCAGTATCACTGGACCCCAGGCTACGGCCACTAGGAATGCTGTAGGCCTTGTTCTAGAAATCAAGGCTATGTTGAGATCTTTGTTTCTTCATTTAACTGTAACTGGCACAACATGCTGATGTCTACCTAACACCCTGCCCCCCTTTCATTTTTCATTTTGAGTCAGGGTCTTGTTAGTCTTCCAAGGCCAGACTCAAGTGTGATCCTCCTGCCTCAGCCTCCCAGAGTGTGGCGTTCACAGGCAAGCACCGCCAGGCCTGGCTCAGACCTGGGCTTGAGCCCAGATCCACCCCTGCATGCAGCTCCGCTTCCCATCTCCGGGGGTGACCCTGTGAGGCACAGCCAGGCTTCCAGTGTGGAGCTGTCCCAAACAGCAGTCCCTCCCCTCCCGAGAGGGCTGGGCGGCAGGGGCCCCAGCAAAGTCGCACTAGGAGCCCTGCCAGGGTGGGGGCTCCAGGCAGTGTCCTCCAGGATGAATCCGGTGCGGGAAGCGAGGATCCCGTGGGTCCCACAGGGAAGCCCCAAAGCTGGGCCGGCCTCAGGACGTGTTGGGGTGATGCAGGATTGAGTCGGTTCCTGGGCAGGGGGCCTTCGGTGCCCCACACGGGGCGGTCACAGGCACACTGGCCAGAATGGACACACAGGAAATATGAGTCCCCGCTGGGCATCGGGGCTCAGGGCGACACAGTTCAGGAGGGCTGGGGGTGTGCTGGGGTGGAGCCCTCGCATCACAAAAAACAACCAGAAAACCCAGCAGGCGCTCTGCCCAGAGCAAGGAGCAGCCCTGAAAGGCCTTGTGGGGGGCCCCGTGGGGATGCAGGTGACCGGCGATGCCTGCTGAGGGGACCTGCTTTCCTCTTGTTTCTCCCTTTTTCTCATTCAAATCTCCTTCTTGGAGGGAGGGACCTCGAAGCAAGGTCTCAGTCTCCATGAAAGGAAAGAAAAGGGGAGAATTCCTCCACCCCCCCCAGGAAGCCGAGGATTAGGGGACCCCATGCAGCATGGCGGGGGCGCTGCACACGTGTAGACAGCCGCCCTCCAATCACCCAGGCCCTGCGCGCCCTGCCCCGCCCTTGCACTGGACGCCAGGGTGTCGCCAGGTCCTGGGCTCCCGCCCCCCACAAGCCTTGGCTATCTAGTGTGCCTCCCCCTTCCTCTCTCTCCCCTTCCTCTCCTACTTTTTACCCCAACTTATTCCATTGATTCCCCTGAAAGTCACGCCTGGCACGAGCACAGCGGGATTTAAACCCGGCTTCCTATTGGTAAGCCTGTGGCACTTTATCTTGCTGCGACACCTGTGGTTATCAGAATAAAGAAGGGGGGCGGGGAAGAGTCAGGTTGGAAGGCAGGTGGGGCGGCATCCTTCAAAGGTTAAAGGCACGTTTGTAAATATTCAGTGCAAAGCCAGCTTGTAAAATTAAAAAATTGTGAACGTGTGTTAACTGTACATATTAATGGGTTCAGTTCGCTGTTCCCACACATACGCACAGAGCATGTGCTGGTCAAATCCGGCCTACCTTTTTCTACCTTTTCCCTCTTCTCTACCTCTAAAAATCACTATTCTGCATTTAGGTTGATGTTTTTTAGCTTCCACATGCGAGAGAGAATATATGATATCTGTTTTTTTTGTGTCCAGCTTGACTTAATACAGTGACTTCTGGTTCCATCCATTTCCTGCAAATGAGCAGATTTCACTCTTTGTGGCTGTCTAATACTCCACTGTGTAGAAACCACATTTCCTGTAAACTTTCATCTGTTGGTTCCAGCTTATGACATTTTAGGCCACTTCCCACTGAACATTTTGAACCCAGCTATCCTTCATTTGGTTAAATAATGTGCATTTCGTAATTCAGTCATCTGTTGTCTATTGATCATTAGAATTCTTCTAACTGATTTATCACATCATCAGCCTGCATTACGTGCTGGGCCGCTGAATCCTTGTTTACCACGTATTCAAAGGCACCTGCTTTTCTCTGTCCTCCATCTGCTTTTCCCAAGTGTCAGGGAAATCCCACAATCCGCTCCTCCTTTGCTGAGATGTGCGTGTCTCTTACACTTTCAACATCTCAGACTGTCTCGGACCTTTGTCTTACAGACCCAAGTTCCCCCTTCTTGCCTGGCCTGGCCGATTCTCTGTGCTCATCTAAATATCACCGCTTGGGTCCCTTTCAATGCGACTCTTTGTGCCAATAATATCTCGGACGGCCCCTACTGTGGCCTTGGAGTCAGCCCCGATTAATAACATGCTCTTGTCAGATTCCGTGATTTGTTGCGAGCCAGCTGGGCGAAGTTTTAATAAAAAGCCTTCTATTCCCCCTGCCTCTTGGGATGATCGAAAGCAAGGCTCCAGGCCCGGCCTTTTTCCCCAAGGAAGCCTCAGCCCAGCGCGGTGGGGAGAGGACAGCAGGAAGGACAGTGGGGACTGTCTGCAGGTGCTCGCCCTGGCCAGTTCCACCTCCGACTTCCCTTCTGCTCCTGAGATTGATCGGTGTCAGATGTGTGCCTTGGACACCCAGCGGACGTCCCCGGTCCCGCAGCTCCAGTGCCGGAATCGGGAAACCTAAGGCTCCCGGCCGCTGAATGCCGAGAATCAGCCTTTCTTCAGCTCAGTCTGGAAGACGCCCTCTCCTACCGTCCGGCACCGGGGAAGAAACACGAGCAAGGTCAGAGCCACAGACTGCCCTCTCCTGGACCCCTGGCGTCCCCTCTGCAGCCGGCTGACCCTCTGGCTGGCCCTGGCCGGACTCCTGCAGCGCGCATTGGTGTCGTGCGGCCGAAGCTTCAGAGCGAGCAGTGTGCGCTGCGGTCCCTGGGCACACATCAGGGGGCATCAAACCCTCCGAACCCCAGAAAGTCTAGGCGAAGAGTGGGGAATCCTGGGCCTAAGGACTGCATGGCATTTATTCCAAAGCGCTTACCCCAGAGCCTCCAAGCGCGACGGCAGATGCAGGTGGTCACGCCGAGGTCGCCAGGAGTAGTGAGCCCTCGTCTAACCTGCCTGGGATCCTCACGAAAAGCAGAGATTTGGGTGCCGGCCCACATGGGGAGGACGCGGCATGGAGATGGGGGCGGCGAGTGGGTCGCGACTTTATAAGTCATGAACCCCAAAGGCTGCAGCGGATCTTTAGAAGTAGGGGAGGCGAGCGGGAACGCAGGCGTCCCCGCACGCGTCCGCAGAAACCAACCCGACGCTCGCTTCGCTCTGACTTCAGCCTCCAGAACAGGGGAACGAGAGATTTCTGCGGTTTCTTTTTTTTCTTTTCTTATGTGGCACTGGGGATCAAACTCACAACCTCACACTTGCCAGGCAGGCGCTTAGGCTGCTGAGCTAAATCCCCAGCCCTTGTCTTTTTGAGACAGGGTCTCACTATGCCGTTCAGGCTGGCCTTGAGCTCACTTTGTAGCCCAGGCTGGTCTCGAACTCACAAGGATCCACCTGTCTCAGCCTCCCAAGTGCTGGGATTACAGGCGTGAGCCACCACGCCCGGCTCTGCGGTTTCTTTTTTTAGTTTCATTTTCTTTTTAATTGACTGTGGTATGCTATGTTGCCAACTCCTAGGATTAAGCAGTCCTCCTACCTCGACCTTTCAAGGAGCTAAGGCTACAGGTGGGCGCCACCACGCCAGGCTGTTTTAGAGGATCCTGTCTTAAAAAGATGACGAGAGAGAGAGAGAAACATCAAGCAATAACAAATGCTGTGGGGAAAAGGAAGACTTTTCCACTGCTGATGGGAGTGTAGCTTGGTGCAACCACTGTGGAAATCAGTGTGGAGATTCTTCAAAATGCTAAAATTAGAGGTTCCATTTGACCCAGCTGTTCCCCTTCTTGGTATCTTCCTGAATGAAGTAAAAGCATCATAGCACAGTGATACATGCCCACCCATGTTTACAGTGGGACAGTTTGTAAGCTATCTTGGAAACAGCCTGTGGTGCATTAACTAATGGTCAACTCGTAATGCCCAGCTGAGCTGTATCAGTGTGGTGCTGGGTGTGGAAGGCCCACCTGAGGATCGTTGCCAACAGCCTAAAAGAAGTGGAGGGGAAGATGGTGTGCGCTGCTGATCTTCCTGGAGAAGCTTGTGCTGGTTTTCCTGATATGAACTCAGCTGTTCTCATCATCGGAGGAGCTCGGGTCCTTGTTGTCGCTGAGGATGGCTGTGGTTTTCTTCAGGGGAGCCCTGGTCCTTACTTTGAGCACTGCTTCCTGGCTCCAGTGCAGATCCCTCAGCTCACTGGCACAGAACCTTCACCCCACTGGCACAGACTTTCTAGCTTCCACCGCTGACCTTTGGGCCTTCCCAGTGCAGACCCTTGATACAGACTTGCATGAGACATTATCATGGGTTCTAGGCCCCCAGCGGGACTCATGCAGGATCTGTGGTATGCAGGCCCTCGGCTGAATTCTTTGGGGCCTTTAGTGTGTGGACGGATCTCCGGCACTCTCTTGCAGTTGACTCTTGGGGTGACTATTATAAAATAATTCTGTAAATTATGTGTCCTGCATTAAACCTTTTCCCTTGTAAACCCTGACGACAACACAGCCCAAATGCCCATCAACCAATGAATGAATAAAGAAGATGAGAGTTTTTTGTTTTTTGCTTTTTTTTTTAAATACAATCGAGTACTACCCCACCATAGAGAAGGATAAGCTCAAGACATTTCTAGCTAAATGGCTGCACATGGAGACCATACTCGTAAGTGAAATGAACTGGACACATAGTGTGAGAAACTGAAAGTGTAAATGACCAAAACGTGCAATAGATATTGGGAAACAGGAAGAAATTGTTCAAAAGGAAAGGGGGAAAAACAAACGAAGGGAAAGGAGAACTAGGGAGGGGGAAGAAGGAAGGAAAAAGAAAAATGAGAAAACACAGATAAATGGAAAGTCTCTGCAAAGGAGGGGAAGAGGGGTTGAAGGGAGGGGAGGAGAATGGAAAAAAGAGGGATCAATACGTCATGTACTAGTGCAAACTCCCTGTGACGAAAGTGATCATTCTGTGTACATAAATTGCACTGATAAACTTACTTCTAAAAAATACACCAAAAACCAGCCTGGGCCAAGGGCATGGCTTGGTGGTCATGGCCTTCCCAGACATATGAGGTGAAAAGGAAGTGGTCAAGAGCTTAAAATGCGGCCAAGGGCCCCATGCCTCAGTTTCCACATCTGTACACATCACATATCAGTGTGAGGCCTCACAGTGTGGGGGACACCGTGTGCTTCCAGGAAGCGCCCCGCGAGCGATGCAAGGTCCTGGGTGGGAAAAGCAGACCTCGCCTGGGCTCAGGTCCAGCTGTGGGTACCAGCAGCCTCCTGGCCCCAGCTCTGGGGCTGGACAGTCCCGGCTTCCAGGCGGCGCTGTGACCACCAGGGGTGGCCAGGCCGGTGCTGCAGGAGCAGAGCTGGGGTGGGTCACTTCCCAATGCCCACCTCAGGGCAGAAGTGATAGATCAGGGGAAGGACAGGACGTGAGGGCCAGGAGTGAGAACACTGGTCACCATGCTCCCCGGACCCCGCCCAGTGATCCCACACCCCAGCAGGGAGGATGGACGGCAGGCGGGGCAGCTCCAGGTGAATGCCCCCTCCCCAGCCCTCTGCCACACCACAGGCCCCCTCACACGCACATCAGGCAAGGAACAGCGTCTATAACGCGCGCGGCTTTCTCACAGGTCTGGGCTGGGTCCCCAAGCCCACGTGCTGTACAGACGCGCTCGCCGGGCTTGGTTAGGAGCGTGGGCACCGGTCACTGATGGGCTCTGCGCTTGTTTCTGGGTCTGTGCGGCAAGAGGAGTCCATCCAGCGGTGTCTCGCACAAGGCGGGATGCCTTGCAGAACTTTTCTCAGTAAAGAGAAGTTGTCTAACGAATGAAGTCAGAGTAGCTGTGGGTCTTCGGAGCCCTTGGCTTCGGGGCTAGGAGAGCCGCTGGAGGAGAGGGGGTCCTTCGCAAGCAAACGAAGGGTAGCTGGGGCCCAGGACAGGACCTAGAGATAGGTGGCGGGCAAGACTGGGGCCTGGCTACATGGTTCAGGTTCCTCCAAATTCACCATTTTTCAGCACTACTTACGTAAAATGGAAATCGCGTGCGTCGGTGGGAAACCCTGAGTTCCAGCAACGTGGGGCGGCTGGGGTGCAGGACCCGTGCATGTGGAATTGCTGGGGGAAAGAGGCTCAGACTCCCACTCCACGAGCCAGCCACCCAGCCGCAGGCCGGGACCTGCTAATTATCCCATCCGGGCTCTCTGTGCTTACTCAGGCAGAGGCCTGTCCGGGGCCAGCACTCAGACTCCTTCTTAACCCTCATCATGTTATTTAACTGAAGAAAACAGCTGCGTGCATGGGCTTGGACTGCCTGGGTCTGCACCTCCCATCACCGTGGGTGACCTCGGAGGAGCCAGCAGCCTCTGGGAGCCTCGGGGAGACGGAGCCGGGCGCTGTGTGCGAGGGCGATGATGTGCTCCTCCCTGCCGCCGTCCATCCACCAGGGCAGGCTCAGTGCAGGCCCTGTGCTGTGCAGAGACGCAGGGCCGGGGGAGACCGGGCCCTGGCCAGAGTGTCCTTCAGCCCGTGGGAGATCAGAGCTGCTGCGTCACCTGTCGCTATGTCACGAATATTCGTGCCTTAGTCAGTTAGTGGACAGCTCATCGTGGTTCCACATGGCCTCAACCAGTGTCTGGCACCTTGGCTGGGTGGACAGGATAGCTGGCGGCTGAGTTGGTCTCTCTCTCCTTCCTTCTCTCTCTCGCTCTCCCTCTGTCTTCCTGTCTCTGCCTCTGTCTTTCTCTTTTTCCCTGTTTTTCTGTCTCCCTGTCTGTCTTTGTCTTCGTCTGCCTCTATCTGTTTATCTGTCTCTATCTAGCTCTCTCTCCATCACCCTGTCTGCCTCTGTCTCTGTCTGTTTGTCTCTCTGTCTGTCTCTCTCATTTTCATGGCATCTGGCTTCTATGGGGCAAAAACTATAGCCCGGCTGAGAGGTCACCATGTCACCCGTATCACACGCCAGTGCCAAAGGGCATCGTGGGACCAGCCTGGACCCAGGGGGAGTCAGTACGGTCTCCTCTCCACAGGAAATAGTTGTGGGCAGTTGTTTCTACAGACACCCCGAGGGGACAGAGGGGACAGGTCATGGCCAGGACTGGTTCCACACCCAGCTGCTTTTCTCGTTACCATCAGGACAGTGCCAGAGGACACTTGAGAAATGCTTATTTCTCTGCTGGTTCCCTTGATTTTTTTTTTTTTTTGTACTGGGGGTTAAATTCATGACCTCATACTTGCCAGGCAGGTGCTTGTGCCGCTGAGCTATATCCCTGGACCTGCTTCTCTTGATTTTGAAATGTAATATATTTTCAAAACTTAGTTCATTAAAAAAAAATCACAGTAATCCTAATGAAAAATTTAAGTTTCAATCATGTGTCTCACCAAGACTCACACAAGTTTGCACAACAATTTCTATCTACAGATCATGCATCCTAGTGTGTGTGTGTGTGTGTGTGTGTGTGTGTGTGGTGCTGGGTACTGTACATGAGGCCTTCTTACTGAGCTACACCTCAAACCCTTCTGCTATTTTTATTTTGAGACAAAGTCTCACTAAATTGCCTGAGCTGGACTGGAATGTTCCATCTTCCCGCCTCAGCCTCCCAGAGTCCTGGGATTATATGTCTACACCCCTGTGCCCAGTTACAAATGATAAACATATAAATCTTCACTGTCCAAGATTTGAGAGATACACAGACCTTTTGTAGTGTGCTCCCAGATGATCTGTATTCAGCTATTTTTACTCCCGGAAATAGCCCATGTGTTTCCCGTTCCCTGGGTAGCTTTTCTACGCGGCCTCTTTTCATGGCGACTGTAACATTCCATTGTGCTGCTCGCCGCAATCCACGCGATCCTCCTCCTCGAGGTCATCTGGGCATTTCTGCTGTGAAACATTTTTTCCATGTTTCAACATAGCTCTCCTGATTATCCTTCTAAAATAGCCGAGTGATATTTCATCATGCTTATCCACCGTCACCTATAAAAACATGCTCCCCTCACCTCATTTTGCTGCATGTGCCGACTGGGCCAGAATTGGGGCTGGCCATGGAGACACCTGCCAGGACCGGGGCTGGGATAGACTGACTCTGTGACCCAGCCACAGGGAATGGCCAGTCCAGGGTCACCGCGGCTTCCAGGGGCTCCGGCTTGGAGTGGCTTGGTTAGTCCTGCCAAGTGCTTACCCTCCAAGTTCTCCTTATCAGCCACTCACACACACCATGGAGCTTCACCCCAGGATGCACTCCACTGCCCATTGCTATTTTAAAAAACATTCCAGGGCTGAGGCCGTAGCTCAGCAGTACAGTGCTTACCTGACTCGTGTGAGGCCCTGGGTTCAATCCCCTTGGTTGATTCTCTTCATTAGCTGTAGTCCATGATGTGCCTCTGTCCTCGTATCTTCACCTCACTGGCCCACTTTGTATTAACTTGCTGGGGCACTGTGTCAATGCGCCTCCAGCTCAGAGACTTATTAAATGACTGGCATTTATTCGCTCACTGTGGTAGAAGCGGAAGTCTGAAGGACGGTGTTGGCAGGGCTTTTGCTCTCGGTGTCTCCCAGAGTCTGGTGCTCCCTGTATTCCTTGGCTTTTGGCTACATCGCTCCCATCTGTCTCTCTGCTCATGTTACATGCTCTTCTTGGTGTCTCTCAAAAGCTCCCTGGGCTTCTCTCTGACAAAGACACTTGTGTTGACCTTGAGGGCCTGCTGGATGGCCCAGGTAATCTCACTTCCAAACCTTTCCTGCAGTCACGTGGGCAAAGACCTTTTCGCCCCGTAAGGTAACATTTACAAGTTCTAGGGATAAGGACTTGATGTCCTTGGGCAACCACTATTAAACCTATCAGAAGTACTTAAAAAAACAAACTCAGTCCTTGTTCAGGGATGAGGACCACAGGTGTCTAGATGTCATGAATTCAAAGAGAGAACATCAGGGAGGGAAGGCGGGGAGCAACAGGCCCCTGAGTGCTGATTTAGATGCTCAGCACCTCTGAGGACGCTGCCCCACCGGCCCTGTTAACGGAAGCAGAAGTGCGTGTTCTCAGGGTCTGCGCAAGGGCAGGCATCTCTGGCTCTCCCCATCTGCAGTGGCTAGAAGCAGTTCAGTCTGCAGTGGGCACACATGTGGGTGCACGGACAAGCGTGGGGGGAACGGAGATGGCCCCCAGGAGCAGTGGAGCTGCTGGAAAGTTTCCTCGGGGAAACCCAAGATGCCTGAGCAGAAAACCTGTCCATGCAGCTGGCCAGGAGTCCGTGGTTCTGAGTGCGAGGGCATGTTGCCTTTCCCTTGTCCTCCTCCTGAGTGTGAAACACATCCACAAGGCCCCTACTGGCCAAGCAGAGTGTGCGTTTGCACACTTGCCTTACCCACAGCTGCAGGCCTCTCCCCTGGAAATAACCCCGGCTCTTCTCAGCCTGAGCCCCACTTCCTGAACAGTGTGGCTTTTCATTGTATTTATTTGGGGGACGGTGTTGAGACAGAGTCTTGCTATGTAGTCCAAGCTGACCTTGAACTCACTGTGTAGTCAGGCTGGACTCGAATTTGTAGCAATCCTCCTGCTTCAGCCTCCTGAGTGCTGGGATCGTAGGCATGCACTGCCATGGCCCTCTACAGCTCTCATTTTAACATGTCGCTTATTTATTCAATATGCATGCAACTAAAAATTCCTATTTAGGGTCTCCTCTGTGCTGGATATGATTGAAACATACGATGAATGTTCAAATTTTAAAAAATGATTTCAATAAAAGACACACTGCCATTAATCTCCCTCAAAATACCCTTGCTTTGAAGGAGCTAAAGATGGCGGAACAGTAAGCAGCAGAGTAAACAGTCTCTCTGAGAGAAACAGTTCAGATGCTGGAATATCACATCATGGAGAGGACAAGAAGGAAGGACCTGGGTCCCCTGAACCAAGGAAGAATCTAAAATATGAATTGAAGCCCACAAAGAGAATAAAAAGAATTTAAACGAAGAGGGTGGTGGCTGGCAGCGCCTCAGCCTGGAGC
>RJWT010022195.1:0-17275 GCA_004365215.1 Cuniculus paca
TATTGTAAGACAAAGTTGAAATGCATACTGGGAATTAAAATGGTGTGGCACAGTGATGCTTCACCTCTGTAAAGCAGCATTCACCTTTCACATGTGTACACTGATTAAGGTGGAGGCCAGGCTTGTTTGTTTTCTTTTCAATCAGGATGAGGCAGTCCTGTAGTGTGAAAGATGGAGGGCTCCTCCCAAAGACACCCACTTGCTGCACTGTTTACATTATAAAGAGTTTGGCAGGGAACTTCATGAGCTCACTAGGGCAATGAAGTAGGATACAACCCTGAAAAATAGCAGCAATAGAACCATACATTAAGATCTAAAACCTGCCACAACCCATTCATTAACATCCTGTTCCCTCCTACTCACAGTCATCTAATGCTGGTAATTTGTAACCTCGATATTTTCCTGGGGAACAGCAGAAGAAAATTTCCATCCCCTGGGAATAGTTCCTAAAAGCTGGGGCTGCTTGCTTTCTGTTGAGTTTCTGTGGAGCACTCTGATTTTAAATCCTACTAGTCATAAAATTTGAAATAAATACCTGAAGATCAACAACTCAAGAGTCCATTCCCCCATCTCTGAAGAAAATAATTCTAAATCTATTAATACAGGCTGAAAATCTGGAAACTTCCATGTTGTGAAATTCAGAAGCTCATTTCAGGATCAAATTGTTTATTAATAAATGTAGTATTTATGTCTGTTTACTGCCAAATATTCAAATGATAGATGTTTGTTCTATTAAAAAATCTTATGCAATTTGAATCTGGAATGCATTACTGGATTTTCCTCTGTACTTTCCAGAGAGGATGCTTTTACCAATGCTTTCCTTTTGAATTCCAGGAAACTTGAAAAGGATTATTTTGACTTTTTAAAAAAATAAATATAGGACAAATACAGATCAGATTTGCCACCTTTCTGGTTTTCATTTCTCAATGTATTTAATCAGTGATATTTGTTGCACAGACACTATGTACAGCAACCATGTCAGATACTAAAAATAAAAGAATGAGTGCATCAAACATAGTACCCTATCCTTGGCAAAATCCACAGTAGAAAGAGACTAGATGGACATTGCTAATGACCTATCTAGCATGCACTCCCCACTAAGACCTTCCAAACAGAACTTGGGCTCATCAGTAAATCTATCCCTTGTGTTACTGATTGGGCGGGTGAAAATTTTTGTCAATGAGTCATAAGTATACGAGAGGCTTCCACTTTACTCTTCAGAAGTTTATCTTTCTCTGGATGATGTTGTTTATGGACTATGGCTCTGGAACATGTGCAAGCCGGAGGATGCATGAAGCCATCTCCTGGAGGAACAAGAGCTAGCTCCAAGGGGCACAGAGAAATGGAGCCAGAACGAGTGAATGAAGATGACTGAAAAGTTGTCCTATGTCTGGGCTTCTAGACAATGAATTTCTTTGTCATCTAAGACAACTTCGCTTGGATTTTCTTGCACTTGCAAACAAAATTGCCCACCACACCTATATCAACAGTTGTTCCCACCAAGAAACCCACAATTTGCATGGATTTTTTTTTCTCAAAAATGATAGTGACATGTGATGCCACAAACATTTGATGACATTTGGATTAGCTATGCTTCTGGTTCTCAGTTAAGACTCTTGATGTTATTGAACTCTTTCTCCTCTCTCTCTCTCTCTCCTCTGTGGTTTTGTGTCACTTTCCTTTCTTCCACCTAATTTAAGTTAAATTACAACCTGAGAAATATAAGTTGGGCATAAGAAAGTTTCTCAAAGTGTGAGTGTTTGAGTAGTTCTACTTTCAGTCATTAAAAAATTTTTCTTAGTGAAATATCTTGAAACTTAGAACTTGGTTACATTCACCTGCATGACTTTAAAGTAGTTGAGCTGAAGCAAGGGTGTAAACAATGAATAGAAAGTGGAAGAGCTCCCAAGAGAGGTTCTAGCTCTGGCAGCTGTTGAACCATGGCTATTTGTATAGCAGGTATAACAAAAATGTTAACTGAACTCTACTCATTGCTGTCCTCCATAGAAGAAAGGCAAATAGTGTAAAAAAGAAAAAAAAGAGCATGTATGGTAGCCCAGTTGAGGAATGACAGTCATCACTTATATGACCTATTCTAACTCTGAGGTTCTTCTGGCCTTGACCTGTTTCTGGCTTTAGTTTTTCACTCATACGAATATCACAAACATGAAGGATGCCATTCATTCTGTGCATAAACCATCCTGGTTTCAAAAAGAGGGAGCGGTAATGGCCAAGTAACACAGAGAATATTCTGGAACTGGTTTTATAAAAATTGTGTTACCTTTTTGGCCCACAAAACAGGAGGGGTAATTGAAAGAATCCCATCTTACCCACCATCTCTAACCTTGTTTGCCCTTTACTGTCATCAGTCACATCCTACACTAAAAAAAGAAAACAGAAGTTCTGAGATACCCAAAACCACATCCAGAGTTCCTACACGTTGGAACAGTGACTGTAGGGGACCATTTATTTAATGATCAAATTATATCATGTAATATCAAAAGTGTGGAGTGCACATATAAAGTGGAACACTAAAATGCCAACACTTTTAAATATTTTGTTTCACATTTCTGAAGTGTTTTAGTGTGAACTTAAAATGAAATCTTTTAATGTTTATTTTTTTTCTTTGAAAATATCTCAATATCAAATTTTAATGTAGGTGAAAATATTTCAAATGTATTCATTCATTAGTCTGTGTTGTTAAATAAAGCAAATGCTGATAATTCTATTTTGAATATTTTTAAATTTTTATTTTTTATCTATTTTGGGGGGGGACAGGGTCTCACTATGCAATTCAGGCTGACCTTGAACTCACTTTGTAGCCCAGGCTGGTCTCGAACTTGCAATGATCCTTCTGCCTCAGCCTCTTGAGTGCTGGGATTTCAGGCATGCACTACCATGCCCAGCTATATTTTTAAATTTTTTGTCCCTATCACATTCTAAACCCAAGAAGAGATTACCATGTTCAAAGTACCATAACAAAGCTGGTTCTACTAGCTACTGTGGATGGACCACGCAATCAACTGAGTATGTTAAAGTGCACTTTTAAAGCTGTCACAGGTTATATAGAAAAAATATTCAGTATTTCTCACCATGAAAATACTATCTTATACTTCTGTTACTTTTATGTTTATATTACTTTTTTGCATGAATTATTGCATTTTATTTTTTACTTTTCTGTGAACTGGGCTTCCTTATACTGATATTAAAAAGTGAATGTACAAAAAGCATGAAAACAAAACACACTTTGCCAGTTCAAAAGTACAACTTGAACTGAAGTTTTCCAACAACTAGTTTCTATAAAAATAAGTTCTTATACAAATACTGGTCAGCTTGAAGGCCACTGACAATGCGCCTTCTGAAGAATTCGTCTGAGCATTATCAAGCAGCACATTCTCTGTCCCTGATTGTTACCTTATTATTTCAGACTGTGATTAATTTGTTATTCTAACTTTGATATGATGACCACAAAAACTCTGTGGGCCATACCCACAAGACTTCTCATTGCTAAATGCATTAAGGTCTCAAACACAATAGAGCTTCCAACCCACACAAATGGGAGTCAGCAGAAGGCACCTGCATGACGCCACATCCATCTTCTCCAGAGGTTCATAAACACAGCAACAGAAGTCACATGGAAGCATTGTCCCCTGACTTCTTCACCTCCAACAGGATCCAAAGGGAACCCAAGGTACCCCTCAACTCCTAACACCCAACATTCAAAGGTTCACCAGCATTGCCTTGAATTCCATAGGATGAGTCTCATTACATCCCCTATCTTCATACATGTAAGGCACCCTAAAAAAGGCCCACATTCCCAGATCATCTGGAATCTTCTTTATTACCATTCCCATAAAGCTCTACAAGCTCCTGTCCATTCTCATCTTCTACGCCTCCCCAAATCTTGGAACAGATATTTTGCTGCCTTCTGCAATTCATGGTCCATTCTGTGCAAAACTCCTACATGCTCACTGTTTCTAAAGGTTCCCTTCTTTTTCTACTCTAAATGTAACCTGGCTGTCTCCTAAGAACACTGTTTCCCCTTCAGCCTCTTAACCAGTGGTCTCAGCCAATGCTTTTTTTTGTTTCCTCTCACAACCCTTATATCCCTTGAATGTCTCGTGGACATCTCCAAGGGGACATTTCTGAATGGATTCCTGATCTCCCCCACTCAAACTTTCTTTTCACAGTCGTCCCTATTTTGTTAATGGTAGCTCCATTCTTTCAGTGTTCAGGTCAAAAATCTTGGCATGATTCTTGATTTCTTTTTCTATCATACCCTACATTCAACCTACAAGGAAATCCTACTGGCTCTACTTTTATTTTTTTAATTTTATTTTAATATTTGTATTATTGTTATCATTATTATTTTGGTATTTTGAGACAAGATTTCACTGCGAAGTTCGGGCTGGCCTCGAACTCAGTGGTCTTTCTGCCACAGCCTCCACAGTGCTGGGACTACAGGGTGTACCACCATGCCTACTTCTACTTTTAAAATCTGTCCCAAATCCAACCTCTTCTTGCTTCCCTCACCCTACCAATGACCCTCCACCACCTCCTGCCTGAATCCCCACAATGGCATCTATAAAAGTTTCTCTGCTTCAACCTCTCAGAGTCTACTCTCAACACAGCAACAAAAGTAAGTCTTTGACTAAATAAGTCAGATCACATCACTACTCTGTGGGAAAATTTCCAAAGCCTGCTGGTTTGATGCAGAATAGTAAAAGCCCAAGTCCTTACCATGGCCTGCCAGGTCCAGGGTGAGCTGGCCCTTTAGCCCAAGATCTTTTCTCCTATTCTCTGTCATTACTGTGTTTTAGCCACTGCACTCTCCAGTACTACCCAAAGGATCTGACATACATGGTGTACTACACTTTGGGCATCCTCTGCTTGGAACACTCTTCATCCTGATACCCCCATTGTGCTCCCCCATGTTCCTTATCCCTGTTTCATGCTTTCTTCTAGATTTTATTCTCTCTAACATCTCTATATATTTCCTTCATGTTACAATTTTGTCCTGTACCCCCTGTGAAAATGTAATGATGGGAGCTTGACCTGGCTTTGTTTTGCTCACTAAAGTCTCCCAAGTGTCTATCTCAAGCAGAATGACTGCCTAGTGTCCCCACAACACTGCCCCACAAGAGTCCTCCATCTCAGTTGATGGCAACTCCACCCTTTTAGGGGCCCAAGACACTAGAGGCATCCAAAACTTTTATGTGTTACACCCACAGCCAACCAGTCAGGAAGTCCTGTTGCCTCCACCTTCAAAATAATTGCTCAATTTTATGTTGAAGGAAGGATTTATTGATCCCTGGGAAGGCAGCCAATAATATGACCCAATCTCACTACCTCTAATCATTTTAAATGTCTCACATACTGACAGTCCCTCAATTGTTTGTGTCTAAATTGGTGCTCTTGCTAAATATTGATATTGAATTTGCATGTGTCTGGATTGACTTCTACTTTGTATAGAGTTCATTAACTTCCTAAGTACTGCGACCATGTTCAAGGTAGTTTATAAATCTTACTGGTGTAATTTAATTCTAGCATTGAGGGCTCAGTGTTAGTAGTACATGGCAATGCGGATAGGCATTTCACTATGATGAAAGTCAGAACTCAGAGTTCTAGAGATCCTATTTAAAAGTCAAGCCAAATCAATATCTTTATTGCTGTACGAAGAATTCTACTGGGTGTTAGAGATTAACAAAATACAGACATCATCTAAGAGAGAACACATATTTCAATAATGTGATAAATGGAATATAAGTATTGATACAGAGAGGAGTCATTCACGCTGTAAGTCAGAGAAAGATAAGTCAGAAGTTATCAGAAGCATAACATGGGAGAAAGACATTCTCAGCCAGGAAAAACTGAACAAAACTTTTTTTTGTTTATTGTTAAGCTTCTGTTCTTTATTGTAAGTGATAGCATTGCTGGCTGTAAGAGGGTAGATTGGAAGGAAATATTCAATTATGAACTAGAATGTATGCATTGTGTAAGGATTTGGATAAGTCTTTTCCAAAATCTGCTGTGGAATCTTGCTATATGATGACTCAAATGAACAAAAAGGACTATATTAACTTAGTCAAGTTTTGACTAAGAATGCTTTTGGCAAGGTTTGCATGAATAATACTATTTCACGTGTCAAAACTGAAATATTAATAGATCATGTTAAGATTTAAATCTAGGCATAAACACATCTCTAAAATGCATGCTAATTAGGAGAAAAAATAATCTGAAGTGATTTCTTTCTGTGAAGAATTAGAATTGGGAACAGCTACAATCTGTCCTTGTATTTTCCTTGAAAGTAAAATTGCCAAACAACAAAGAACAAAAATGCCTGTTCCTATGCAACAGGCCAGGGATAATTGTGTTTTAACTCTGTTTTAGGAAATTTTGACCACTTGTTATGACAACATTTTCTTCTGGAATCTGTAAATTAGTCTAGACACTGCTTTTATAACAGGCATGGGTAAATATATTCACATCTACAAACTAAAATTACACAAATTTCACCTTTCCTCAGGAATAATGTACTCCTTTTGATATTCTGCAAGCCATTTTAAAAAATAGAACTGGATGAGAATTCTAAGTCTAGTAGCAATTAGGTAATTATCTCTAAAAGCCTATTTCCATACCTGTAAAATGGAAATAGTGAAGATTTGCCTTATTTCACAAACTATTTGTGATGCCCAATGAGACAACATATCTGAAAGTACATCATAAATACTAAAATATATGCAAATAGAAACTTGTCTACTGATGTTCTTAGCAGCATGGTTCATAATAGCCAAAAAAAAAAAAAACAGTTTCAAATGTCCATTAACTGATAAATAGGTAAACAAAATGCTGTACAGCTACATAAGGGACTATTATCTGACCAAAAACAGGAATGAAGACTTACACAGGTTATTACATGGATGAAACTTGAAACCATTACAAGAAGCTAGACCCCAAAGCCACATTTATATACAGACTCCTCATTTAATGACCGAGTTCTGTTCCTTCAGCTAGATCATTAAATGAGTTGGTCACTAACTGAGGAATTGCACATAGTATATACAAGATTTAGAACAAAGAGATGGTTAAAACTAACTTCAACCTGATGACTTTGCTTTTATTTGCATGACTCTTACATACAGTACTGCAATATATAATAGAATGTAAACAACAGGGCTCTACAGTACAATACATTCAGTAAAAATTATAGTACTCTATGAACAAGGTGTACTGTACAAAAAGACACTGAACTGCTATCAACAAGATATATGAACTGTGCAAAAAAAAATTTTAAAACATAGGTTGTAAGTCTAATCAACAGGTCTTAAATCCAAACAGCATGCCTTGGTTCTAAGTCTGAACAGTTGTTAAATGGGTAGGTCATTAAATGAGGAATTCCTGTAATTTTATTTATGTGAAATATCCAAGTGGAGTGTAGTGGCTCACACCTGTAATCCCAACACTCAGGAGGCTGAGGCAGAAAGATCACCACAAGTTCAAGATCAACCTGAGCTACATAGTGAGACCCTATCTCAAACCTTCCTCACCGAAAAAAAAAATTCCAGAGAATGTTAATCCATACAGAAAGAAAATAAATTTGTGATTGTCAGAAGTTGAAGGAAGGACACCATTTCTAATGAGCACAGGGGTCACAGCTATGCAACTCGACACCGCTGAATTGTGCACTTTACAGAATAAACGGATGGTATGTAAATTATATATTGAGCTTTTAAATCATGCAATACAAATACAAAATACAAATCTTTAACTATTGTTTTATTGTGTATGAGTCTGTTGACTTCCAGGTTAGGACTCTTTCACTCAGAAGATGAAACAGTTCTTCGTTTCCAAAAAGAAAAACTTTCCTAGGTACTTAGAGCTGCCCTACCAGCTTCTGGAAAATAGAAGAGGAAACAATTGGTACTTGAAAGACAACAGGAGTAAGGAAAGCATGGCCAGATGTAAGAGGAATTCCTTCACCTATGTTATTCCTTTTACCAACCAAAGGAATAGCATGGAGTAATAAATGAAAATTCTTTTTTTTTCGGCACCAAGGATTGAGCTCACAACCTCAGGCTTGCCAGGCAGGTGCTCACACCACTGAGCTAAATCCCCGGCCCTTGTCTTTGAGACAGGGTCTCACTATGCTGTTTAGGCTGGCCTTGAGATCATTTGGTAGCCCAGGCTGGTCTTGAACTTCCAATGATCCTCCTGTCTCAGCCTCCTGTGTGCTGGTATTACAGGTGTGCGCCACCAGGCCCAGCTAGGGATTCCTTAAATAATTGAAGCACATATAAGAGTAGATGTGAAAGTAAAAACAGGTTAAAGAAACAACAAGCACCCACTGCTTTTAGTGTGAAAGTAGGAAAAGAATAAGCCACCGAGGGCTGTAGATAGGTGTCTCTAAGAGGACAGGAGATGTGTGACAGAGGAGCCCAGTCTCCTTGAGCTCACAGGCGCTTTGTGACTTTCTCATAACAGAGATGGCATAATTTTACAATAAGAGAAAAGAAAGCTATTTATATTGTTTGACTAGATTTTTCCTTTTCGGCTTTTTGGTGGTCACTAGGGACTCAACCTAAATTATAGAATGCTTTTAGACAAATGCTCTTTTTTTTAATTTTATAATGAGATTTTAAAAATAATTTGTAATTAGGACATTGCATGCAAACAGAAGATGATTTCCAGGTTTTTCTCTTAAGAAGCTAGAATACTGTTTACACAATTATTTGCATCGGCAAAATCTATTTTCATAGAAAGCATAAAAGTAAAGTTCAGGTTGTCACATGTGCAAACATAGTAACTGCATCTGATTCTTATCTACAAAAAAATGTTGATTCCCCCCTCTGGAGTAAGACTGAATTCCTCCTGCCTGACTTTAAATTAGCACATCAGATTTCTTCCTGCCTTTGGACTCAAACCCAGTTTACTGGCCTTGGAACTGAAAGAACAACATCACATCTTCCGGGTGCAGCTTCCAGACTCATCCTGCAAATCTTGGGCCTTGTCAGTCTCCAAAACCACGTGAGCTTACCATAAATTTGTAGAAATGGTATGTGCATACGTACACATGTGTATATGTGTGTATATATGTCTGATTGGTTTTACTTCTCTAAAGAATCCTAATACATATAGGATTCAAGGAAATATGATCCCAGAGGAGCTAAGAACCTTAGATCACAACATTTTCAAAATCTTAGAAGCAATCTCTTCTGACATTAGTGTCTCAAGACTTGTAAAAGGACTTAGAAATGCAGTGCAGTATTACTGTAGAAATATATGCTAGCTTCTCTTTTCTTATTTTTTTCACATAGTCTTAAATAACCTCCAATCTGTCATATAAACTAGCAGCTAGTGTTTACTCTGTCTCCTATCTGGTATATACAGACATATATGAATGGTATCTGAAGGTCTACTTATAAATAAATGGATTTGCTACACCATGTGAAAAGACAAATTTATAAAGTACATCCTTTCAGCAATGACAGCTACCTGCAACCCTGATGAGTGCTAAATGTATTGTTGCAAGTGAGTGATAGATTAAAAAAAAAAATACCAGCCAGCCAAGCAGTAGTTGTGGCAGATACATCAGGGCTGGGAATTGTTTTGATCAATTCAATTGCAATTGACAAAGGAAAATTTCTATTAAACCTCAGAAAATACAGGCATTCCTGGCATCGAAGTCAGAAAATATAAGGAAATTTTCAAAAGCAATTAATCTTATCATTCATAACGGAAGCAAAAGGCATCAGAAAATATCTGAGAAATAAGTCATTTTTTGAGGGACAGATTAAGAACTAAACTTCATCAAGAAAAGAGACAATTTGGTGATAAAATCTAGCGGGAAAATATGCAGAGAGTGAGAACAAAAGCAAGTAAATGGACAGGGGAAATTTTTCAGTCATAACAGTATTTTCCTAGACACAGCTTCATTTGACACATACATCTCCCTCGGGCAATAGCAAGGCCTCTATTTTACAAACAAGAATGTATGAAGTTTGAGGTTTCAGTATCTTTCAAATATAAGACTCTAAATCAGGGAAATATACCTTCTTCTATCTGCGTTTCTGTTCTGCTTTTCTTTGCTATTCTGGTCATTGTGGTCACTACTACCTTCTACACAGTTCCAAAACAATAGTAATTGTAGTTTTCCAAATATCAGTAAATTGTTTTGTAGCCCACGGAATAGACTAGTTCCCTTTTCCTGTCCCTCTGAGGTATTCATAGTCTGCAGGTTGCTTCTGTTGGACCTCAGTAGTGAAAAGGAAGTGACCAGGGACAGAACTGAAAGCTGTGTCCTTTACAGAGTGTGCCTTGGAAAGTGTAAGTGAGCACTCAGAAGACCATTTGAAGGAATAAACCAAAGCTTGCAAACAAAACCAAAGCCATGCAGAATCATTTGGTAACAGAGGCATTTTTTTTTTTAATTTGAGTTTGAAGATGTTTAGGTTCACATACCTGGCTGTCTCTTTTTTTTTTTTTTTCCCCCTGGTTCCAGGGATCAAACTCATGACCTTGTGCTTGCCAGGCAGGCGCCTATGCCTGTGCTAAATCCCTGGCCATGCCTCTTAAATTTTAGATAGTTCTGTGATCCCAAATTCAAATGTGATGACTCTCATTTAAATTTGTATCTCCAGAAGCAGGTCTTTACCACCAAGGGCTCCAAATTTATGCCAAAGCTGCAATGAATAGAAAGTGCAGGGAGGAGGGGCAGAATCAGACATTGAATTCTAATAGAGGGGTTCAGTTTTCATTAACTTCCTATAGCTTAGATTTTATGCCTCACTTTTATGGGAAGGGGGCAAAACATCTGAAGCTCCCAAGCATCTGAAGATTCCAAAGGATGCCTTGCACGGATCTCTCTCATTTCCTGTCCTTTCTCTCATTCCTTTTAACCCCATTGCCTCCAATATCTCATTCCCTAACCTTTTTCTCAGACATATCACCACTCCCCCAAAGAAACAGCCAAGTAAATACCTCAGCCCTAGGCACTGAGTACCAGTGACAATGACAACAGTTAGCATGTGTAGGGTTTAGACTATGTGCCAGGTACTATGTGCTGAAAAGTGCAGTACTTTATGTGATTCTCAAGGGAATCATTCACCCTGTTTTATGAAGAAGCTGACGCTCCAAGCACAGAATGTCTCAAGACCATGGAATTCCACCCAGACTCGTGGCCATGGTATTTCCTCTGTTTTCTCTCCCAGCCATCCACAATCTCCTCTGAAGAGGGAAGAAAAGGGAAGAAAAGACTAGGGAAAAATACAGGCAGAGAAAAGGGGAGATGGGAGTCTTTTGTCGAGGTTGTAACCCCTCTACCCACTTCCCCAGGACCCCCCACTATAGAACCAAACATCTAATGAAGGCTCATTTCCTCCTGAAACTTTGTCAGGGGTTCAGCATAGAAATTCTTATTCCTATTTAAAAAGTTTAACTTTCATTCTCTCTTTCTGTGTTTTTGTTTTTTTTCCTTTTTGTAAGACTGGGAATTCATCCCAGGAAATACTAAACTACAACCCTGGCTTTTATTTTCATCATCATTATTTGTTGTCGTCATGGTCATCATCATTATTTTATGGCATGGCCTTGCTAAGTTACTCAGGCTGGCCTTGAATTTGTGATCCTCCTGACTTAACCTCCTGGTAGGCTGGGATTACAAGCATGTGCCTTCATGCCCAGCTTATTTCTTACAAAATAATATCCCAGTCTTTCTATGCCTTGAAAGAATCATTCTGACTTTTCCCCAGAGCACATCATAAAGTATTCTATAATACAAGGCTCAAGTCACCTTTCTCAATGAAAGACATGGGAGAAGGAAAGATAGAAGGAAGGGAAGAGTCTCAGTGTTTCCTTTCATATTTCAAATATATGATACATTTTGACAGTTTTTAAATACAATGCCTTAAAATTTCACGTTAAAAAAAAGACCCCCAGAAAATGCATCCTGATACAGAGTCCTAGGAATCTAGAAATATCTAAAGATATGAAGCCAGGCTCCGTGCTGGTGACTCCCAGAAGCTGGTCCTTGTTCATGGGGATGGAGGTAGATAGAGGACTCCATGGGCCTTGAGACAGGAGCTGGCTAACAGACCCAAGCCTCCTGTGCCCTGGAAGTCATCCATGTGATGGTAACTACAGTAATTTATAAAAGTTACATAGAGAAATAGGAAAAATAAACAAGGTATATATGCATTCATACAATTATAACATATTTGGGGTAGAAATTCATTCAACACTAATTGCTAAGCAAATTAACAGACTAACTGAATTGCCCTGAAATTGTTATTTAGTTATGGGTAACATAATTCAGTGTGTTCAATACATACCACTGTCAACCCTAGAGGAACTTTTATTTAAGAAGAGAGAGGCATTATGGCTTAAAGCATTCATTTTTGATGCTCTCTGCCATCTATTTGGGTGAACCACTATATAAAGGCCAGTAATCACCATTTTCACTAATTATCTGTCACTAAAATCTCTTTCAGCTTACCATTAGCATTCAATTTGAAGCAAGAAACAGCCTTATTAAATCTTAAAGTACATTTTGATTATTCACAGAGACATGCAGTTTACATGCACTTAGATATTCTAACGTGGACTTTCTATGGCCAAGAAAACTGTGTATCGAAGCCAACTGTCTCCATGTGCTGGCCTGCAGTACAGGCCTCAGACCTGTATAATCTGGACTGTGTTAGGGTCTGGGCAGATGGGCAGCTACCAGGCAGACTCTGGTAACTTGTAGGCATCTAACATCAAAGTTTAGGGAAGCTTCCCCAAGCATAGAGTTCAAAGCCTTTGCAACTCTAAGGTTCAGTGATTGTGGACCTTGAAAAAAATATGCTAATAGATAGTGAGCAAAACATTTATTTGTTATTTCTCTCTTTTGTCTTTTTTTATTTTTATTTTTTAACTAAAAATTTTTTATTAGTAGATGTGTGCAGTGTATGATGTTTACATTCCTGATGTGGGGTTGTTGCGCCTATGTAACACATCTTCATTCCTTTGTCCATCGTCTTTCCTCCCTTTTTCCCCATCCCTGCATCTCTTGATCCCCTTCTCATTTGAGAAAGATCTATCTTCCTACTTCCTATTATCTGTCTCTTATTTTGCTCTTCACTTATATTTTGGGTATCTCATCTGAGAGAAAACACATTTAAGCTAGTGTATTTGATGGGCTGACCTTTGCCTATCCTAGTTGGGCAGTTTGGCAGCTGGGCTGGTCATTGTTTGCCTTGCTATCCCTTCCTGACTTGCCTACCTATACTCACAGTTTTCTGGTCATCCCTCACATACAGGCTTAGACCTAGTAACCTGCAGCTACTAAGAGTGGTAGTTTTTAACTTAGAATGATTTTGCTCCCAAGGCATATTTGGCAATGTCTCTCGTCACAGCCTGATACAGGACAGGTGCTACTAACCTGTAGTAAGTACAGACCAGGGATGCTGGGAAACAGCCTACAATGCACAGCAAAGAATTATCCAACTCAGAATGTCAATAATGCAAAAGTTCAGAAATCCTAAGGAACAGTAACTACGACATTTTATATTCCTACCTGCAATGCATAAGGATTCCAATTTTTTCACATCCTTTCCAACAGCTATTTTCTGCATCATTTGTTTGCTTATGGTAGCCGTCCTAATTTGTGTGAGATGGTATCAACCTGTGGTTTTGATTGACATTTCCCTAAAGATTTATGTTTAGCATATTTTCATGCACTTACTGATTGATCATTTGTATATCTTCTCTGAAGAAATGTGTATTCAAGTTCTTTGCTCATTTTTGACTTGGGTTTTTGTTGTTGCTATTTAGCTTTGGGAGTAATTCCTATATTTTAGATATTAATCCTTTACCAACTATATAAGTTGCCAATATTTTCTACCACTCCGTGGGTTGCATTTTACTCTGTTGAAAGGATTGTTGATGCAGAAAGTTTTAAAATTTTCATATATTTCAGTTTGTCTTTTTATCTGTCTTTGGCATCATATTCAGGAATTTATTACCAAATCAGTATTGAGAACATGTTTCTAAGAGTTTTATAGTTTATTTATATTTTTCTATTGGTTTCTTTTAGAGTTTTATTTTTCTCGGTAGAGTCTACAGCCTAAACATATCTTAGGTAAAATATATACAGATGTATTATCTGTTGACGAAATCCAAAGATAATGTGTCTGTGTCTGTGTCTGTGTCTGTGTCTGTGTGTGTGTACATTTTAGGGTCTCACTTCCTACTAGAAATAGGAAGAGCTTTTAACAGCAGAACAGAAAAATATAATATATTACATTTGATAGACTAACTGCTAAACAAATAAACACCAAAATAGAGTTCCAACAAAAAAAATGTACTTCTTGCCTAACACACAAAATAAATAGCAGGCTATCCTCAAAGTAAGTTTCAGAGATACATGTTTCTTTTTCCTATGCCAACTGTAATACATGGCTTGAAAGGACATGGCTGCCATGGCCTTTCACACCAAGCTAGTAGAAGGGGATGGAGACTAGAAAGCTATATCTGATTCCTAAACACCTTGTTTTAGAAGTGACATACTAGCATTCCCAGATGCAAGATAGCTGGGAAATGTAACCCCTGGTAAAGGAGCTGTTTTCTAATGGCTGCTCTATCTCTGCACTGTACATTGTGGCAGCAACTAGCCACATGTGTCTATTGGGCACTTGGAATGTCACTTGTCCAAACGGAGATGTGCTGTAAATGTAACAGACAGTACGCATCAGAATTTGATGACTTGTCATAAAAATAAGAACGTAAATAACTCGTTGATAATGTTTGTATTGATTGCTTGTTGAAATAGCAGTATTATGAATATATCGAACTAAATAAAATATACTGTTAAGTTGATTATTACTTAACATGGCTACTAGAAAAGTTTTAATGGAATATGTGGCTTGCATTCTATAGCTGTTTGATTATACTGTTATATAACTTTTTACTATACAGATTATCTCTTAAATAGATAAGAAGTACATCACAGAACTAGCCAAAGGAATTGGGAAGCTCTCTGGAATAAAAATGTTGTATGCTTGCTTGCTTCCTTCCTTTCTTCCTTCATTCCTCTTCACTCACTAGAACCACGTCTTGGTCTACATCTTGCTACCTACTGGCTTTATTTAGCTTTTTCTCTCTCTTTTTCTGTCTGTCTACCTCTTTCATCAGAGTCCAAACAGTTTGGTCAGGAGGGTAGGGTCACATGGCTTGCTACCCATTCACCAGACACAATGGAAACAGGTTCTCAAGAAGGGAGCACAGATCGGTCAAACTGACTGACATATTTGCTTAGCACGTAAAATGTGCAAATACTACATGGGCTTGGCAGCTGTCAACATTTTCCAGCTTCTACATTTAATAGACTGTATTTTCTCTGAGGTCTTTTGTAAGAACTCTGTGTTGAATAGGTGACAAATTTAATCTGAGGGTATATTACTTAAGTCATGTCATCACTAAAGAAAACATGTAACTAATCCTTTCTGGGGCTTGTACCAGTGCCCAGAAACAATCAACATCACTGACAAGCCTTGAGTTTCCAACATTGTACTTGGAGCTCAATGCAATCTATACAACATCGCAATTAGCTCATAAGACCAGGCCCATCAAACCACATATATTAATTTTTCAAGGGTAAAAAATTAATAAATGGTAACAGGCCCCTAAACATAACTCTCTTGTCAACCTAGAACTTTAAAATCAAGTGCCATTCTCTGTTGTTTAAGAAATGTGTCTATGTAGCCCCCCTAAGAATATGAATACATGTGCTAGAGAGATTACCAAATGTTTTATATTCTCAGGAAACATTCATGTGCCAGATATTATGATAAATCCATGACCACCATTAGTGATTCATCAGAAATAGATGTTTTAAAATGTTAACTTTCATCCATTAAAAACAATGGGGCCTAAAGAATGAAACAAAAGGTGGTAACCTTGGTTGAAAGATAGGTTTTGGCTCACTTCAGGGTATGTCCAAGAGAGCTGCCCAAGAGACAGTAAGAGTATAAATTAGGACCCTGGGTATCTGGGAAGGAAGATGTGCAGAAAGAGGTGACAGACAGTAGAGTACCAAATAGATTTTTGCCTGTTTTACCATTTTGGTGGTCTTTGAACTTTAACAATGATACTACTTGCTAAGCCAGTTAATTTGAGGCTATGGTCTTCAAACTCAGTAAGTCTCCTAAGTTCCTAAGGTTCTTTTGGTCTCAATCAATGAGTAATCTAGGAATGAACTGACAAAGAGAAAAGATGTAGGATTCAATTAATTATTACTGTCACATTATCTTTTATAATCACATCTATGCACTAAAAATTTCTATGTGTAAAACTATTTAAGAACATTGGACCTGGGATTTACCTTAGTGGTGTAAGTCTGGCAAGCGTGAGGTCATGAGTTCGATTCCTGGTGCCACAAAAACAAAAAAAAATTTAAGAACACCAGACTACTTCTTCCACCCATAAATTTCTAACACAATTTGAATTTATTATACAAATGTGGTTTATTTTATGCTTTATTTATAAAGGCATAGGTTAAATGGTGAATTTGATTAGTTTTTTCCCTCTTTAATAGCCTAAACAGCATGTGGTATTAGTTAACTTTTCTGTTACTGGGACACAATACCTAATGCCCACAATTTAAAGAAGGAGAGCTTTAATTAGACTCATGGTTTCAGGACATTCAATCCATGGTCAGCTGGCTCCAAAGCAGAAACATGCTGGAAGAATGCGACAAAGCAAAATGCTTAGTTTATGGCAGCTGGGAACTAGAGCAGAATAATAGGGAGAGAGAGGAAAGGGTAAAGGGTCAGATATAAACCCCAATATCATGCCTCCTTGATCTACCCCAACAAACCCATAAGTATGATCCACCAATCATCTAGAGTAGATCCCAAAGATAATCAAGTTTACACTCCACTTTACCTGTCACACCTGTTTAAGATAGAAACATTCAATCCATAATGTGTATAACACATGTGTAACGTACATATAAAATATATTTTATTAAACTGACATTGAGCAGGGAGGTAAGTGGCTTGGAAATTTTAAGAAACAAAAATTGTCTTTTAGAATATATGGATTAAATTTATAGGAAAAAATCTCATCTTCTACTTAGAAAAATTAGATTTCCCACTAAGACACCAAAGTTTTTCTAAAATGTTGACTAATGGAGAAAAAGAAAGTTTACAGGTTTTTCCAACTCTTTTTAATCCATAATAAAAATTAAGTACCAATTAATTCAGTTCAACTGTAAGATATTTAATGTCAAAAATAATAA